>CM069132.1:78560173-78785173 GCA_035221665.1 Okamejei kenojei
GCCCAAGAAAACCCCTTAGAGCAAAAACATTGTAAATCAAGGAACTTGTCATATCTGTACACAATTAGGTCATTGGAGCAAGGAGTGCCCAGCGAGAAGACAGAATATAGCAGAATGGAAGAAAAATCAAGGGGCAATAAAGAAAGTAAGAAAAGGAACCCAGTAGCTGGTGTCAGAAGGAATGGGAACTAAGGAGAACTGAAATGGCACTAGGGAGAGAAGAAACAAACTTATTGTGCAGGAGGTACAGGAGTGGGAAAAGGAGCTATTGTACTAACTTGTTACTAAAGGGCCTGTCCCACTTACGTGTCCTTGGCACACAAATTACTCGACCTTGTGGTCGCGTTGAGGTGCTCGGGCATCGTATGGCCGTGCGGGGCTGGTCCCACTGAGAAGTGCGGAGAGGTATGTAGTTGGGCGCGACATCGCGCGGGGCTCCGAAATTTTTGTAGCGAACAAAATCTTTGCGTGCCAACGGCCTGTCGTGGAACTGACGACCCAAGTGGGACAGGCCCAAGACCCTGGCCTGACGCAACGTCTCACCTCCAACAGCAGCAGAAGCAGGCAAATGATCGCCGAACTTGGCCTGGGGCTCAGGGCCATTGCAGTCCGGATCCGCCCCCACTTCTACTCCCAGAGCAGGGCCAAGAAAATTGAAGATAGACACAAAATGCTGGAGTAACTCAGCGGAACCGGCAGTATCTCTGGAGAGAAGCAATGGGTGATGTTTTGGGTTAAGACCCTTCTTTCAGATTGAAGAAGGGTCTCGACATGAAACATCATCCATTCCTTCTCTCCAGAGAAGCTGCAAGTCCTGCTGAGTTATTCCTGCATTTTGCGTCCATCTTCAAATGACATCACGCGCTCCAGATGGTTGTGCGGTCGAATGAAGATGCGCGTGACATTCGCGGGACCGTTGCGGCTCAACGCGACCACGAGGTCGCGTAATTAGCATGCCAAGGACACGTAAGTGGAACGGGCTTAAGCTTGTGCCTGCAGGACAGTTTAATTGACAACATACTATCTGGGGAGTGAGGTGAAGAATATACAGACACCTTGAGAACGGGCAGAAAACAGCTCAGGTAATGTAGCTCCCCAAAAACAGGAATCAACAACAAGGAGGGAACGATACTGTCCTGTCCCTTTAAGACAGATCTGGGAAGGCCAACAGATAGAGAAAGCTGTTCCTCCATATCCCTACTCTTTTGAAACTGATATCAAGGGAGAAGAAGAAGATGCCTACCCTAGTGCCTAACTTTAACCTCATCTAGCTTTGGACACCAGTGAAGGAAAGGAAACACTATCCAATCTTTCTGAAAGAAACAAACAATATGATGACTATTGGTGTGAGCTCTACTTTGAAGAACTGAATTTGAATTTGAAAATAGACATCCCTCTGTTGTTCGGGGCAAAATACTCACTTTGCGCCTACATTTAGTTATAAATAAATTGATTTGAAGAGGGCTTCTGGGATATAATCTTAAAAATTGTTAGAGAATTGACTGATGACGGCATTCTTTTCTTGTCTCATCCATAGTAGGATAATCGAAGATGGGACGGGACTATTTTGATGCTATCAAGAAAGGGACAGACACTAGCAGATATCAGAAATTAAGACATACCCTGGAAACGTAAGGTGGTAGTATAAAGTCATGAGGTAGACTGAAAATGTATGAGTTCCCCTCGGAAAGTCAATACTAACCATTTAGAAATTACTCCGTGGTTAGGAAACTAGTATACGAGAGAACCCCTATGGACTGAGAGCCGAGCCAACATACTAAGGAAGAAGTACTGGAGGAGAAGTCTATTAAATTAGGAGAAACTTAAATGAGTGTTGAGATATCAGAGTCAATGTATTTGACCGATGGATCTAAATTGTTTAACCCTTGATAGTAAAGTGGCTTCTATTATCAAGGTGGAAAGAAATTGTCCCTAGAATTGGCATTCTTAATTGGATTTATGATAAAATTGACAACATATGGAAATTAATTGATTACATTTGAACCGCTGGGAATTCCACAGGAATTGGAATAGAATTGTGTTATCAGTTACAATGCTGTGGAATGAGAAGGATGAGATGGACACTGAAAATTAAAATATTAAATTGAAGGCTGAGACTGAAGTGGTTGAATTGAAACATTCTTCATGCTTTAAATACGAGTCACGCCTGTAGGGAAATTTGAACCCAGCTGAAATTTATATGAGAAATCATCATCAGATATACATATTATAAAATCGTGTGAATACAGAGAGAGCTGATTAGTGTTGATCCTAGGATAGTAAAGAGTATTATAGAACAGAAGAGTAATAGGAATACAGTGTTAGAGCAGAATATAATAGAGCAGAATAGTGAAATGGAAAAGGGATAGTATTGCAGAATTACAGTGAATGTATGGGAAAGCATTAATACATGAGTGGTAACTTGCTCTGTCCCAAGTTATTCAGGGATTATAGGTTATAGGTTCCACTATGGAAAGGGATGGAAGAATGGGCAACAACACGGATGGGGGGAATATGCACCCACGAAACATGGGAGGTGAAGACTCATCAGATGGAAATTGTGAAGCTACGCCCATGAAAACTTGGGACACTTGCCTACATTCTGGGAAGAAACATCATTGTTTTGTTGTTAATAGATGGAGAATTTAATAGACACACATATGTATATCTGGTTATCTGATTATCTGACAATTTGGTTAGCATAAATTATGGTTTATCATATAAAAGGAAGGAATGTAAATTCTGGCCAAATTGGAGAGGCCAGGACACTAAAATTGAGTAAAGGCTTCTGGGCTGCTGCAGAAATGGAACAAGCTGCATAATGGTGTCAGTTTGTCCAGAGCCTAGATAAGAGCTGCAGGAAGAGAATCGAGCATCTGCAGATTCTGACAATTAGGTGCAAATTGCATGGAATGGATTGGATGAATGCAAGCCAGACATATACATTGTAAATAATGTTGCAAATTTTACTTTGCTAGATGTTGGTTGGATTAAGTATTGAGCTTTGTCTGGGTTTCTTAAATATCTGGGCAAATGTTGCAATATTTGCTTCCTTTCAGAAGCTCTGTTTAAATACAATGTATTAGTCACTGTAATAGTGGGTTAGGGAAATGTATATTATCTACTGTGTTAATCGATATCTGTTATTGGACTGTATAGAGACCGCTCCCATGTGGTTCGGCCCCTCAAGTTTCGGGAACCTATAAAAGGCCGCTCCCACTGCCGCCACTCCCATCGAAGCCACCACTGAGCCTCCATCGGCCCAGTTGGGACTTGCCACCCGGCTTCACCGCAGTCCCCTGGAGGACATGTGGGCCAAGTCGGGCCTCCCGAGGTGCGTTCCGGTCTACAAGCATTTAATAATAAGCATTTTGTGGAAAAGTCTAGAAAGTTAAATCCAAAGATTCAGTTAGGTCTAACAACCAAAGTCCCAACAACCATGCAAATATCAGATTAAACACGATGAAGCATCTATTAATGTCACACGCAATTATTGCAATAACACATCAGTGCGATTTATGCGATTGATTACCAAACTAACTTTGATCTGAATAAGAATTAAAAATAGAGCAGATGCCGGAAATCTGAAACAAGAACAGAAAATGGTGGAAACACACTGAATTCAGGCAGTCGTTGTGAAACAGAAACAAAATTAATGGTCTAGATCATAGAATCTTCATCATACATTGGTACAGAGTCATTTGCAGAGGTATTAGAAAAGTTCCTTAAAACGTGGGGTCAAAGAAGCAAATCTTTTGGAGTTATTTTATGAGTAATGGGTGGAGAGGAACCTATTTGCTGAGAAAATTATAGAGTTAAGGATCCAGTCATCTAAAGACAGGATCAGCAATAATGGAACATGAAATCTCAAAATGTAGAAGTATCATGAATTGTAGAGATTTTGAAATGGTGAAACAATTGATTTGGTTGTAGATATAGAGAGAGGTAAGAGATTTGAACACAAGAATAACATTTTTGAATCTGACCTCTTAAAATATATCTTTGGTCAATCATAACCTGAACGTATAGTTCATAGAAAGTGTCAGCAAATGCAATATCCTAGGTTACGTTGTTTTGTTCTGGCGTTACTCTTGTTGCAGAAGACTTAAATTATTTTATTTCAAAAATGGTAGTGCCAATCATAATGAGTGGAGTCCGGAAGCTCAATGATCTCACGTAAAGCCATCAGATATATTCTAGTGTATCGAATTCCTGACCAAATTAATTGAAGAATCAAGTCTACCAATGATTCTCCACATGATCACATCGGTTTGAAGAATGGTCTTGACCTGAAACATCACCCATTCCTTCTCTCCAGTGATGCTTCCTGTCCCACTGAGTTATTCCAGCATTTGTGTCTATCTTCGATTTAAACCAGCTTCTGCAGTTATTTCCTACACAGCACATCATATAATTTGGCATTGAAACATAGAAACATTCTCTTAAGCCCTCTTCGGTCAAGGCTGACCTTGGTTGTCTCCAGGGTGCTATTACCTATATGGAGATACCTGTGCATTACTTTGTTTAATATGGGGAGACTGGTGCACTTTGTTCAATGTGGGGAGACAGCCCCCCCCCATGGTCCCTGACAGATCTGGATCAAGGTCCAGTGGCATGGAGTCCAAGACAACAGAAGGCCCTTTTTTTGCTGCAGCCTTCATCCATCCGCCTTCCCAGCCATTGTGATGCTCCACTAAGGTCAGGCATCGTCCTCTGCCTGTTCCACATTGAGATCTTGGTTGGATTGCTCTTTGTCAGAGACCTCCCCATTGACCTTACCGCCATGGTGTCCCTACCAGGAGCATCGCATTGCTCTCAGGTTCTCGGGTCCACACAAGCTTCTCCACCATGACAAGGTGATAATCTACGGAGAAGAAACAGAAATATAGTAAATAGGTGTAGGAGTAGACCATTCGGCCATTCGAGGCAGCACCACCATTTAATATGACCATGGCTGATCATCCAAAATCAGTACAGAACATAGTAGGCATTGACTACAAAACAGATCAGTGTGCCCATATACCATTATATAAATATACACACATGAATAAATAAACTGATAAAGTGCAAAGAACAGAAAATGGGTTATTAATGCTCAGAGTTTTGTCCGATCCAGGTTTAATAGCCTGATGGGAACAAATAGCCTGGGAAAGTAGCTATTCCTGAACCTGGTTGTTGCAGTCTTCAGGCTCCTGTACCTTCTACCTGAAGGTAGCAGGGAGATGAGTGTGTGGCCAGGATGGTGTGGGTCTTTGATGATACTGCCAGCCTTTTTGAGGCAGCGACTGTGATAAATCCCCTCGATGGAAGGAAGGTCAGAGCCGATGATGGACTGGGCAGTGCTTACTACTTTTGGTAGTCTTTTCCTCTCCAGGATGCTCAAGTTGCCGAACCAAGCCACGATGCAACCGGTCAGCAAGCTCTCTACTGTGCATCTGTAGAAGTTAGAGAGAGTCTTCCTTGACAAACCGACTCTCCATAATCTTCTCAGGAAGTAGAGGCATTGATGTGCTTTCTTGATAATTGCATCAGTGTTCTCGGACCAGGAAAGATCTTCAGAGATGTGCACGCCCAGGAATTTGAAGCTCTTGACCCTTTCAACCATTGACCCATTGATATAAACGGGACTGTGGGTCCCCAACCTACTCCTTTGAAAGTCCACAATCAGTTCCTTGGTTTTGCTGGTGTTGAGGGCCAGGTTATTGTGCTGGCACCATATGGATAGTTGCTTGATCTCTCTTCTGTACTCCGACTCATCCCCATCAGTGATACGTCCCACAAGAGTGGTGTTGTCAGCGAACTTGATGATGGAGTTTGCACTATGACTGGCTACGCAGTCATGAGTATAGAGTGAGTACAGCAGGGGGCTGGGCATGCAGCCTTGAGGTGCTTCCGTGCTGTTTGTTATCGAGTCTGACACATTTCCACCAATACGAACAGACTGTGGTCTGTGAATGAGGAAGTCGAGGATCCAATTGCAGAGGGATGTGCAGAGACCCAGTTCTGTGAATTTGGTAACCAGCTTGGAGGGGATGATAGTATTAAATGCCGAGCTGTAATCAATGAATAACAGCCTGATTTTCTGATATTCTGTAAACTTGCAGTGCTGGCATGCAGAAATACTATGCAGATTCTGAACAATCTTAGAATTTGTCAAGTGATAAACATTTTATTCATTGCATCTGGATGAATCCTTGTATATATCAAATTTGTCAGTGAAAAAACAGTTCCTGCCACAATATCTTGCTGCACTAAGCTCCAGCACTCAAAGTGTCACTCTCGGTCCAGGCAATTGACGTCCTCAATGGCTCTATCAGAGATCCTGTAATTAAGATGACCTTTTGGTAAGTTGAACCACATGCAGCAAGGAACCACAAGCAATCTCAGGAGACATGATTAATGTAGTTAACTTTGACTAAATTCTAATTGCAGAATGGCTTGTGCTCTTTGGAGAATTGTCCTGAAGACAGTTATTCACTCTGGTTGATAAGGGACTGCTATTTCACAGACCAGGTTCATCACAAAACAAGGCTGCCAATACCACACATCCTCAACCACAAGATTAAATTATGATGTCATTCTTGGACTCTTCCTTGAGAATGTATTCAGTATAATATCTATAAATTTAAAGCCAAGAAATAAAACAAAAAAGTTTATGATACAAGAATGCCAAACATTAACTTACTCCAAATTAAACTGAAGGTCAAATAGAAGGCAGAAGAAATGTTGATGTCAAATTCCCAGTCTTCCTTTTATTTTTTCTGGTCAACCTACAGCAGTTTTTAAACCTATTTCATAGTGATCTAGGATGTACACCTTATCATCCAGGCTATCATTTCATGTTATTTTTTAGATTGCCCTTGATAGGTGATTTAAATCTAAACCATATTGCTGTGGGTCTGGAGTTACATATAGCCCAGATTGAAAAGAGATGGGTGAGTGTAGAAGGACATTATTCAACTAGTTTGAATGTTATATCAATGTTGTGGGTATATAGTCATGTGAATTGACAACCTGACACCGGAAAATACTGTCTACATTGTGTTCTAAACCTGTAAATATTCGGGAAACATTTTCTTAATTTATTCATTTTGGGGATCTATGTTTCACTGGCAAGATCAGCAGATATTGACCACCCCCAATAGGAACAGAGAAACACAGAAACATAGAAAAATAGGTGCAGACGTAGGCCATTCGGCCCTTCGAGCCAGTACCGCCATTCAATATGATCATGGCTGATCATCTAAAATCAGCACCCCGTTCCTGCTTTATCCCCATATCCTTTGATTCCTTTAGCCCTAAGAGCTAAATATAACTCTACCTTGAAAACATCTGGTGAATTTGCCTTCACTGCCTTCTGTGGCAGAGAATTCCACAGATGCACAACTCTCTGGGTGAAAAGGTTTCTCCTCATCTCAGTTCTAAATGGCCTACCCCATATTCTTAAACTGTGACCCCTGGTTCTGGACTCCCCCAACATCGGGAAATGTTTTCCTGCATCTAGCCTGTCCAATCCTTTAAGAATTGTATACATAAGATCCCCTCTCATCTTTCTAAATTCCAATGAATACAAGCCCAGTTGAACCATTCTTTCATCATATGTCAGTCCCGCCATCCTGGGAATTAACCTGGTGAACCTATGCTACCCTCCCTCAATTGCAATAATGTCCTTCCTCAAATTAGGAGACCAAAATTGCACACAATACTCCAGGTGCGGTCTCACCAGGGCCTTGTACAACTGCAGTAGGACCTCCTTGCACCTAAACTCAAATCCTCTCGCAATGAAGGCCAACATGCCATGAGCTTTCTTTACTGCCTGCTTTCAGTGACTGATGTACAAGCACACCCAGGTCTCGTTGCACCTCCCCTTTTCCTAATCTGACGCAGTTCAGATAATAATCTGCCTTCCTGTTCTTGCCACCGAAGTGGATAACCTCATATTTATCCACATTATACTGCATCTGCCATGCACATGCCTACTCGCCCAACCTATCCAAATCACCCTGCAGCATCATAGCATCCTCCTTGCATCTCACACTGCCACCTAACTTTGTGTCATCCGCAGACTTGGAGATGTTTGCCCTTTAAGAAGGTGGTGGTAGATCCTTGGTTGTTTAAATCATTAATATTCTTGTACATAAAGAATAATCTATCCATGTCATGAAACCTGAATATCCTGGAAATACTCAGCAAATCAGACAGCATTCAGGGAACGAGAAAACAGAATTGATGATTAAGTACTGCATTTATTCTGGTGATGATATTCATATGATGCTGTTCGAATGCTGTTCATATTCATATGATGCTGTTCCAATATTTAGATCAGTAATAATAAAGGGATTGGTAATATACCGTATACCCTTGTTTTAGCCCCTTTATAACGGATTTATGTTCGCGTAGACTGACCCCGCCGACGGCTGCCCACGCCACCCCTGGGTCTTGCCACCTGTCTGTTCATTTGCAGCCTGGCTTCCCCCATGATTTTTGTCCATATCCAGGTACTGTCTAAATGTGAAGATGGTTTCTATCCTGACCACTGTATCAGGCAATGAATTCCAGCTCACCCCACCATCTATTGGTGGGAACAAAGAAATTGATCACTTTTGCACACTTCCTTCTGCCAATCAGTTTAAATTTACGCTCGATAATATTTTGTTCAGGTAAATTAATTGTTACTTTTCACTCACGCTCAACTGTTTAATTTTCATGAATCTTTAGACAGTGCAGTGCTGTGGAGCTGTTTGCTTCTCACAGAGCAGCACAAGACTGCTCTTCACTGAACCAGCATCAGATCGAGAAGAGATCAATTTAGGGAAGTCAGTGCACGTGAAGTGAAGAGGCTTGGTTTTTCCGGTAAGATCTTTAGAACTAGGTGAATGAGCTAATAAGGGTTAATGGAACTGTGCAGATTTAGGACACAATATTAAACAGAGTCTACACTACAGTCAAGGCAAGAACAAGGCAAGGAAATATTGGCTGTAATTAAACCAAATTTAGTCTGGTTGGGGCGAAGTAATTCACTGGCCGGGGCGAACGTCCTGTTCATCGAATAAATAATTCCAGCAGTCAACACTTGGTATTGGGTGACCAGAGGTCAAAGCCCAAGATGTGCCATCTCTGTGGATAGTAGAGACCTACAAAGTTTGAATATTTAGTGCTGTTCATTTTCCCCCACACGGCATGAAAATTGATTTCTTCTGCATGGGTTGAACATTGCTATGATAATTTCCAGGTAAAATTGCTTTACCCTAGAAATCTGAGCCTGTTCATAAAGCAAGTGCAGGAGGGAGGAGATAATATAGGCTCAGTGGAATGGGTTCTGAGGGTGGGTTATTGGAGGGTAGGGGACAAAGAAGACATTGAAAGGGGAAAATATTAAGGAACAGGGATGATTAAGGGAGGCAATGGAACAGTCTAATCAGGGCCGAATTTTGGAATAAGCTAGCCAAGGTTAAGCTTAGGGCTTCGAGATCTGGGGGGCCTACTCACCTCGCTGCCTCTCCGGACCCGTCCAACCTTGCCGCCCCCAACGATCATCTGCCCACCGCGACCTCCTACTCTTTGCCCGCTGACCCTGGCCCCTCCACCACCCTCCAGCAGCCCCCAGCCATCGCCTTACCTTCAGCCTGGCCTGAAGCTCCCATGCTGCAAACTCCCACTCCCCTGGGTTTGGCTGCGCTGGGTCCTAGTGCTAGTCAGCCATCCCTGGTAATCTCAGTGGCTGTTCCACTGGGTCTTCCCCATTCCCCTCAAATCATGTGACCCCAGCTCTTCGCCACCCACACTACATTCCTCATACCCCCCTACCCCCTGACCACCCACCACCCCTCCACCAGACATCGCCTTGGCCTCACTCAGTACACTCACCTGCCTTCCTCTGGCCCCAACCCCCATCCCTGCCTTGTTTTCACCATCCTCCCTGACCTCACCCTCTCAGATACTGAACGGTCTGTCCTCAGCAGAGGCCTCACCCAGGGCCGGCCTTAGGAGGTGCGGGGCCCAATTGGGACCAATTTTGGTGAGCCCCTGGTTCCCAGCCAAGGTCTGTAGATTCATAGAAATATAAGTAAAGTCTATTATAGACTTTATATCTCTATGGTAGAATGGAAAGTAATCAAAATGTGCACTTAAAAAATGCGTGCGACTTAATGGACCAAACAGACCTAAGCTAAATTTTAATATAAAATTGCATATATGTAAGCCTAGAAGTAACGAACAAAATGTGTAGATCACCTCTGAAAAGTACATAGTTACCATATCACTTGTTTTAGTGACTGTGAAATGAAAAAAAAAAATGTAATTAACTAGATCCTGGAAAATCAATAACCATTGGTGAAAAGCCAGTCCAGGCATTAAATTTTGGGCTTCAGCCCCATCCTACCCTTTGGGCTTCTACCCCATCCTAACTGTGTGTTAGTTGTCTGTGCGTGCTGTGTGTGTGGGAGGGAAGGAGAGAAGGGAGGGTGGGAGGGAGAGAAGGAAGGAAGGGAGGAAGGACAGAAGGGAGGGTGGGAAGTAGAGAAAGAAGGGAGGGAAGGAGAGAAAGAAGGGATGGAGCGAATGAGAGAAGGGAAGAGAGAGAGGAAGGGAAGGAGAGAAGGGAGGGAGGGAAGCAGGGAAGAAGAGAAGGGAGGGAGAGGGCCGGCGGCAGGATTGGATGCCGGGGTCCTCGGTGTGAGCAGAAGCCGAGGATTGTAAACGTTGCTCCAACCCGCGGCCGGCCCTCCATGTATTGTTCACTGCATCTCCCCGGGGTGAGAGAAGGGTGAAGCCGGGGCTGTGTGCGTGAAGCACGGCAACTGGAGGGGCGGGAGCACTGCCCCGGGACCCTGAGGGAACGACCCACCTCCCCCTCCCCCTTCTCCATTCCCCTTCACACCACCCTAAGTGTCTACCCCTTTCTTCCCCCTCCACCCCTCTACTCCCTCTCCACCCCTCTCTTCCCCCTCCACCCGGGCTACATCTACCCGAGCTAAGAGTAGATTACTCTGGCGCAGGGCCCCATTACTCGCGGGGCCCAATTGGGAGCAATCGGTCCAATCAACTTAAGGCCGGCCCTGGCCTCACCTTTGTCCCCCTCTGTCTCCACCTCAATGTGTTCTGTGGCCACCGAGATTTGGAGCTCTTCTTCCGTCGCCTCCGCCTCACACCATTCTTCCATGGGAAGGACCCCTCGCCCCCATTGATTATCCCTTTTCCCGTCTCCAACGGACCACCTCCTCGTGGACCCCCCCTCATGGCCATTGGTACAATGAAATTTGTGGGTCACCATCCGACGTCAGAACAGGAGAACATTCTCAGCAGCTTGGACTTCCGAATCGGCCACTTCCTACCGGAGACCGTGACTGCTGAAGTCCACAGGCTGAGCTGGGTGGAGATTCACACTGGCGGCCCTCAGCAAAGGGATGTTGAAATCAGCGCGGCCCGAGGCTCGGAGCTCCGCAAACTACAGCTTCATGATGTTGAAGCAGCAGGCTCAACACTCCAGGGCTTCAAATGGCGATCCAGGTAAAGCATCGCCTGCTTCGTGGTGAACCAACTGCTTAATGACAACATACAGTAGGATCTAAAAGTGTCATACTGTCACTGTCAGGTAGTCATGGTCCTCTAGTCGTGGGGTTGGGGGATTTGGAGGGGGGGGGGGGGCTCACAAGGAAAATAGCTTAGGGCCTCTCTTCATCTAAATCTGGCCCTGAGGCTAATGTGTGTGGAGAACTAAAGAAGGTGAAGAAGACCCATCTGTTTGTGTGCTCACTTGTGCTTCAAGTTCAAGATCAAGTTTGAATTTATTGTCATATGTACCAATTAAGGTACAGTGATATTTCAGTTACCATACAGCCATACAAAGTGAAAAGCAACAATACACACAGCCACATAAAATAAAATTAACATAAACGTCCATCACAGCGGAATCCACATTCCTCACTGTGATGGCAGGTAATAAAGTTCAATCATCTTCCTCTTTGTTTAGACATATATGATTCTAGAGAAGCACCTATGCATTAGTCTATTTATTTGTGTATGTTAATATTTATGTAGAATAGCCTGGTCTACAGTTGTCATAAGGAACCTTCCCACCTGATCAAACCCTCGCTCTGTCTTTGTCAATGTGGTGGCCGCTGATCACTCTGTTATCTCCTTTAGCCTATCCCTAGAACAACGGCAACCAAAGATATGCTGCTGTGAGAAAATTAATGTTGGGGATCTCAAGGCACCCACATAATAAGTTATTTTTAGAAAACATCCTACACTCAACTTGATGACTCCCAATCAACAAAAACCACTGAGTATCCACACTTACTGGACGGCCCTGAAGTCCACCACAATTAACACCAATGAATAGACTCTTGGCTTCTCTCCTGGAAAGCAGCAGGAAATGTTGGATGGAAATGACCAGCAGACCAAGGAGTTAATTAACTGCAAACATAACATGTTCTGGATTGGACATCCCACTGTGCCACAAGGGTAGGAAACATTTTACAATCACTTGAAGGCTGAGGGCTAACAGAAAACCCATGAACAAAAATAACTGGTTGTGGCTGGAGAGAGTACATCAGGTTTAATTGCTGATAGCCCTGTCATGCACTGGTTCTTCAAAGCTGTCAAGGTCTCTGACAGCCCAAACACCAAGGTCCAACTTTTCTCAACCATTTAATTGTAGTAGAGGAAGTGTTGCTCCAGTTGCATTTGGATTCCTCCAAGCTGATGGAACAGTGGAGAATCATAACCAAGATAAAAATAAAAAAAACAGGTTCTAGCATTAGCATTAGCTAATGATACTTTTTCTTATTCAAACAAAAAATATTTGACGTGGTTCATCTAGAGGAATTGTGGATATTCTTTCTCAAATTTGGCTCCCTGCCTAAATTCATCTCTTACTAATGTCATTTACCGTGTCATAATACCGTGCAAGATGGGATCTTATTGGACTTGCAAATACACCCAATTTTTGAGCTTGCATTGGAATTAATTGAACATAGATTCACGAGACTTGAGGTACAGGGTCATCCATGACCTTACTGATCAGCAGTACGGGTGTGATTGGCCCACTTCTTTTATAATCTCTTTCCTTTTTCAAGTTCAATGCTTGTAAAAGATCCCATAGTAGTATTTTGCATTTGTTTTTAAATTATTCATTGGAAATCAGCACAAAACAACCACTTGCACTTCATAGTGCAGGCAATTTTTTTTTTAATGCACAAAGATGCTTCAAAACTACACGGGGGGGGGGGCAAAAAGTGAACTCCACTTTTTATTATATTCACAAAACATTGCAAATGGCTCCGTTATAATCATGTATTGTCTTTTTGGAACTGGATAGCATGCAATGAAATCTTTTCACTGTACCTTGAGACAATAAACTAAACTAAACTTTTGCCATGCACCTGCACTTATGGGGAAATCATAGCATGAATACAGTCATTAAGATCAGGAAGCCCAGCGGATAAATCTTCCACATTATAAGATCTTCAGAATATTTTCTAGCTTACGCTCTCTGTCTTTAGATATGCATAATGTACCTTTCAACCTATTTATTAGTAATCACTAATGCAGATTTTCTGTACCTATATAACTAAAAGTCTCATCTTGATCACTTCCTGTCTGCACTCTATATTCTTGGTTTCTTGGTCCTCCAAAATTTTCCAAATGGAATTTAAACTGGAGGTGCTTGATTTTAGAATAACCGTTACCCTCTATTGCTATAATTTTTGGCCATCTTACTCAAAATCCTCCTCCGCTGAGGCGGCCCCAAGGATTTTTCTGATCGATGAAAAATAAAAAAGTTATGAGTGTTTAAAAAAGCTTGAGATCAGCTGATTGGTCCTCTCGCCAGTCAATCACCACGATGAAGGTAACACCCCTTCCGGGGGGGGGGGGGGAGGGAGGTGCTGGACTATAAAACTCCAGATGCCGGGACGTGAGTCAGTCACTCTGGAAGATCGTGAGGGAGAGGCCACAAATGTGATTCTAAGGTGTAAATCAACTGAACTGTGAGCCTGCAATGTACTTGCAATAAATTATTTGTTAGCCCTTAATGACAATGCAAGTTGTTTGGCCTGCCCTGTGCTTGAGACTGTAATGCAAAATGGAAATGAAATGACAATTCCATGAGATGTTTGGTTTGCCCTGTGCTTAAGACTGTAATGCAGCGTCGGTTCACGATATTGATCCCTGGGATGGCGGGACTGTCATATAAGGAAAGATTGAAAAGACTATGCTTGTATTCACTGGAGTTTAGAAGGATGAGGGGGGGGGGTTCTTATAGAAACATAAAATGCTAAAAGGACTGGACAAGCTAGATGCAGGAAAACATTTCCCGATGTTGGGCGAGTCCAGAACGAAGGGCCACAGTGTTAGAATAAAGGGGATACTGCACTCATTTAATACTCTACTCATTTTATTTATCTCTTTTTTATTTCTATTTCTCTGTATTACCTATCTCTATTTCCTACTGTTATAAAATTAAAAAAATATAGCATAAATAAGATTGACTGTAAATTTTAAAGATATTAAGAATGTATGTGACGATGATATTTTCTTTTTCTTTGATTTTATATTATTTCTTCTTAATATGTTACTACTAATAAAAATATTTTACAAAAAAAAAACGAATAAAGGGGAGGCCATTTAAGACTGAAGTGAGAAAAAACTTTTTCACCCAGAGAGTTGTGAATTTGTGGAATTCCCTGCCACAGAGGGCAGTGGAGGCCAAATCACTGGATGGATGTAAGAGAGAGTTAGATAGAGCTCTAGGGGCTAGTGGAATCAAGCGATATGGGGAGAAGGCAGGCATGGGTTATTGATTGTGGACGATCAGCCATGATCACAATGAATAGCGGTGCTGGCTCAAAGGGCCGAATGGCCACCTCCTGCACCTATTTTCGATCTCTTTTTTTGGTGGTTTATTTTTTGTAAAATATTTTTATTAGAAGTAAACACATATTAAGAAGAAATAATATAAAATCAAAAAAAAAAGAAAACATATTATTCATCACATACATATTTAATATTTTTAAAATGTATGGTCAATCTTATTTATACTTCTATATTTTTTTATTATTTTATAACAGTAGGAAATAAAGAGAAATAATAAAAAGAAAAAGAAATAAGAAATAAATAAAAAATCAATAAAATGAGTGGAGTATTAAGCAAGATATTCTTCATTGGAGATATATTCGTGATCTATTGTATATAATTCTTCATCTATTCCTTCATTCAGGCTTCAGTCAGGGCCTCGAACCGGACCACCTTAACCCTTTAAGTATTCAATAAATGGAGACCATATTCCTCTGAATTGCTCTAACCTTTCCATTAGGTCAAGTCTTAATCTTTCCAGGTGAAGTGTCTCCGACATTTCTGCAATTCACATTTCGATTGTGGGTGATATGGGACCTTTCCAAAATCTTAGTATTAATTTTTTACCAATTATTAAACTATAACCAATAAAAATTATTTGTTGTGTTGTTAGTGTCTGATCCGTTTCTAATATTCCTAATATAATTAATTTTGAGTCTGGAATTAAATTTGCATTAACTACATTCGAGATTATCTTAAAAATTACTGTCCAAAAATTAGTAATTTTTGTACATTTTGTGAATTAATATGTTAGATTAGCTTCTAACTGTTGACATTTATCATATATAGCGGAAACATTTGAGAAAATTCTGTTTAATTTGGATTTTGAGAAGTGTAATCTATGTATAACCTTAAATTGTATCAAGGAGTGTCTGGCATTTAATGAGCAATGGTGTATATGTTGTAAACTTTCATTTCATACTTCTACACTAATTGTTTGACCTAATTCATTTTCCCATGCTTGTCTATATTTTTCTGTATTTGGTAAATCATTTTCCAATAAGATATTATAAATATATGATATTAATTTTTCTGTATTCGGATGTTTATTTAGACATTCATCTAAAATTTCTGTCTTTATATTCCTAAAATCTGGTGTATTTGATTTAACATAATCTCTAATTTGTAGATATCTAAAATATTCTTTGGAGTGTAATCCAAAATTTTGTTGTAATTCCTGAAATGAGAGAAATAAAGTTTCCCTGTAGAGATCACCCATCTTATTTATTCCATAGTTCTTCCATTTTAAAAAACCTTTATCCCTCAGTGAAGGTTTAAAAGTAATATTATTTACAATTGGAAGAGCTAGTGGTGTATTCTGTAATTTTAATGTTTTTTTAATTGTTTCCAAATACGTATGCCATTTTCTATTATTGGTTTTCCTCTATAAGTTTTCTTATGTATTTTAGTGTTAGCAAATAAAATCGAGCTAATTTCGAAAGGTGAACAGTCTTCCTTTTCCATTTTTAACCAGTTTGGTTGTTTATCTACTTCTTCCAACCAGAAATTCATATTTTTTATATTAACTGCCCAATAATAAAACATAAAATTAGGCAATGCAAAACCTCCATTCATTTTTGATTTACATAAATGCTTTTTAGTTATTCTATGGTTCTTATAATCCCAAATAAAATTGGTAACTATAGAGTCCACTTTCTTAAAAAAAATTTTAGGAATGTATAGCGGGATCATTTCAAACAAGTATAATAATTGTGGAAGAAAAATCATTTTTATCGCATTAATTTTACCTAGCATTGAAATAGGTAATGTTTTCCAATATAGGATATTCTTAAGTAGTTTATTCAATAAGGGTGGGAAATTAGATTTAAATAAAGAATCATATTTTTTTGTTACATAAATTCCAAGATATTTGATTTTTTCATTTGCTATCTTAAAAGGATATTGTTGTAATATATGTAATATTCCCATTATTGGCATAAGTTCACTTTTAGTCCAATTAATTCTATATCCTGAAAAAGATCCAAATTGAGTTACTAAATCTAATAAGTTAGGAATACTAGTTTCTGGCTTTGTGATATAAAGTAATACATCATCTGCGTATAAAGAGATTGTATTTTCAGTTTCTTTAGTTTCACACTCGTATATTTCACGATGCAATCTCACGGATTTTGCTAGTGGTTCTATTGTAAGTGCAAACAGTAGTGGAGATAAAGGGCAACCTTGTCTGCAGCCTCGGAATAAGTTAAATTTAGTTGTTAACATTTGGTTTATTAATATTCTAGCTGTTGGCTTGGTATATAGTAACTTAATCCATGTTATAAACTTCTCCCCCAACTGAAAAGATTCCATAACTGAAAATAAATAAGACCATTCAATCTGATCAAAAGCTTTCTCTGCGTCCAACGAAATAATTGATAAATCCTTATTAATGTTTCTTTTCGAGTATATAATATTGAATAATCTTCTCAGGTTGTTTGAGGAGTACCGTTTTGGTATAAATCCTGTTTGATCTGAATAAATTAATAAACTACTGTTTATTAATCACTGTATTTAGTCTTTGTGCTAGTATTTTGGTTAATATTGCAAAAACCTCTCGTTTATAGCTTTAGTTTGTACTAGTAATTCCCCTTTATCTGATTTAATCCTATAGATTAATTATTCTCCTTCCAATTTTCGTAATTGACGAGCAAATAATTTGTGTGGTTTGTCTCCAAATTCAAATTGTATTTTTTTAGTATATTGGTATAGTTTTACAACTTGGTCTGACTGTATTTTATTTAATTTATATTTCAATGCAAAGATTTTATTATGTTTTATCATGGTTGGATTAACAGCGTTCTCTGTGTCTAATTGTTTGATCTCCCTTTCCAATGCCTGTTGTACCCTCCGATTCTCTTTATTATAAGATGCTTGAGAGGATATCATAATTCCCCGAACATATGCTTTAAAAGTTTCCCATAAAAGGGACGAAGAAATTTCTGGCGTATCATTTATTTCAAAGAAAATCTTGATCTGTTTTTTGATATATTCTTGAGTTATTTTGTCTTTTAAAATTTGTGGGTTAAATCTCCATTGTCCTTGTTTTTATGTTTTACCCATTATTTTCATCATAAAATAATGTATATTTTCTATCTCTATGTATATGTCTAAAATGGAAATGAAATGACAATGCTATGAGTTAATTGGCCTGCCCCGTGCTTGAGTGCAATGCAAAATGGAAATGAAATGACAATGCCATGAGGTTGTGAATGGTCTGAAGAAGGGTCTCGACCCGAAACGTCGCCTATCTCCTTCGCTCTTTAGATGCTGCTGCACCCGCTGAGTTTCTCCAGCTTTTTGTGTACCCTACTTACAATGCCTGAGTTGTTTGGCCTGCCCTGTGCTTGAGATGGCAATGGGAAATGGAAATGAAATTACAATGCCATGAGTTCTTTGGCCTGACCTGTGCTTGAAATGGAAATGCAAAATGGAAACGGAATTTAAATGAAATGAGTTGTTTGGCCTGCCTGAAACCACTAATTTCGGCCCACATTACCCCAATTAGCCGAAAAAACAGTCCCTTTTGCCCGAAATGCTCGTATTATCCCAGGAGGTGTATTTTGGCCCAAGAGGCCCGTGCCAGGCAAGGACAAGTCCAAAAAAAGTGACTTTCACTGAGATTTCACTGAGATTTTTTTTAAAGAGTCGCTTCATCAGGCCTGTACTATCCAAGGAGGAGTACCTTTGGTCCATCAGTAAGTATTCCCCTGCAACTATTAAACCTCACCCTGGTATTTTTCTCCCTCCCTTCTTTGGCACCCTGTGAGATCCAGGCCAGGGTAGACTTTTCTCCTTCATTGTTATGATCTGCATAAAAAGATGAAAAATGTCTAAAATTGATTCTCCACCCTCTCCCCCTTCTCTCCCAGAGTCACTTACCTATTTTGGGCAGAATTTCTGGCAGTTTCTGAGCTGCCAGCCCACCAGGCCTGAGTGACTGAGCTGCCAGCCTAATAATACATTTGCCCCTCAATGTCAACACTAGCCCTCTGAAAACCAGTCGCTTTTGCCCACAACACCCCTACTAGCGCTCCAGAAAGTACACCCCACCACCGGCCACCAATATTGAAATTGGTGGAGAGGTGCAATATTGCATTGGTGGACCAGCCCTCCCGTGTGAACATGGGACCCAACGGGTTCCACTTATTCTAGTAATGTATAAAGAACCATCATGTAGTACAAATATCCTTATTTGGGTCAATATGTTCAATTAATTATTGTACTGCCGATATGATTGGATGTGGGTCAGATTCTGTTCTTGGTTCTCGAATACGTAATGCTATCTAGTGTTTTATATATCACTAATGTGATTAGTTTTGACTTATTTTCCTGTGCCTGACACAACTAGTCCATTTCCATGTGCCAAAGAGCAAGAAAAATTTCTAGTCCCACATTTGAATATGACATTGTTACTGGCAACGATACCATAATGGTTCATTCAATGGTTTATCAGTACAGAGCCTCGACTAAAAATATATAAATCTTGGAATAAATGCTGGGGAATTTAAATACACAAGTAGGTAAGGCAGAAGGTAAAATCTAGAAAAAGTGACCAAAGAAATACTGCTGGATTTCCATGAAAACCTATCCTGTTCGCTAATGGAAAGAAATCTACTGTCTGCATCCAGTCTGGCCTCGACATGGCTCCCATGATTTGGCATCTCATCTGCCTTCTGAAAGGCTGAGCAAACCATTCAGTAATACCAAAATGACACACGGTGTCACCATTGCAGAGAGATACAAGAGATCAAGGTGGTGTCAATTACTTAGAACCTTAAATGTTGGACAAGTCGGCAATGGTCATATTCCACAGAGAAACAAAACAACCCTGATCAACTCGAGTCAAGTCGGATGCTCAAAAAAATATCTTTTGTACAGGGAACAACTTGTAATATTCTGTGGTGTCCTATTGTGATTTTTTACGTATCACATATTTATATATATACCATTTGAACTCTATGATTAATGGGTAAAAGAGTGCATATGGCTAATAATGCAGGAAACGTAAATTCAAATCCCACCTGATAAACTGAAAAAAAATAATATTCATCATTTTCTAAAAAAAAAATTCCATAAAAGAAGATGGCTTCTGTAAAAATAATAATGACAATGAACATATTTATTTTATATTCATCAGTCCTGATGCAGGATCTCAACCCAAAACATCAACTATTCCTTTGCAGATGCTACTTGACCCGTTAGGAAATGTGAACACTTATCTTGAATTACTGTAGGTAGACAAAAATGCTGGAGAAACTAAGCGGGTGCGGCAGCATCTATGGAGCGAAGGAAACAGACAAAGTTGTTCATGCCGCTGGGGTGTAAATGGGTGATGGTGCTAGCGATAGTGGCCTGGTGCTCGTCTGTGGGGTCATGGTCCATTGATAAGTATGAGGGCATGTCTGAGTGTCTAGCACCATCGCTGACTTCATCAACTCTGGCTCCCTGCACCCCCCAAGCCTCCAACCTCATCGTTCCCCAGCCCCACACGGCCCGATTATACCTGCTCCCCAAAATCTACAAACCTGACTGTCTTGGTAGACCCATTGTCTCTGCCTGTTCGTGCCCTACCGAACTTATTTCCACATACCTCGACTCCATCCTATCCCCCCGGTTAAATCCCTCCCTACCTATGTTCAAGACACCTCAGACACTCTCCATCGTCTCCAGGAATTGTGTTCTCTAGGCCCCCACCCCCTCATCTTCACCATGGATGTCCAGTCACTCTACACTTCCATCCCCCACCAGGAGGGTCTCAAAGCCCTCCGTTTCTTCCTCGACCAGAGAACCAACTAATCCCCATCTACAGATACTCTCCTCCACCTAGCGGAGCTGGTCCTTATCCTTAATAACTTTTTGTTTGCGCCTCCCATTTCCTCCAAATACAAGGCGTAGCTATGTATTTCCTCCAAATACAAGCATGCGCATGGGCCCCAGCTATGCCTGCCTCTTTGTAGGGTATGTCGAACAATCCTTGTTCGAGACGTACCAGGACCCCATCCTAGACCTTTACCTCCACTACATTGACGATTGCATTGGTGCTACCTCCTGCACCCACACACAACTCACTGAACTGACTTCATCCATTTCACCATTAACTTCCATCTGGCACTCAAATACACATGGACCATTTCCGATACTTCCCTACCATTTCTTGACCTCACTATCTCCTTCGCAGGTGATAGACTTCTGACCGACATCCACTATAAACCCACTGACTCCCATGGCTATCTAGACTACACTTCTTCCCACCGTGCTTCCTGTAAGGACTCCATCCCCCACTCCCAATTCTTCCGTCTACGCCGCATCTGCTCCCAGGATGAGGTGATCCACACCAGGGCATCGGATATGTCCTCATTCTTCAGGGAACGGGGGTTCCCCTTCCCAGCTGTAGATGAGGCTCTCACCAGGGTCTCTTCAATACCCTGTAACACTGCTCTCTCTCCCCGTCCTCCCTAGTCTTCACCTTCCACCCTACTAGCCGTCACATACATCTATTTGTCCTCCGTCATTTTTGCCACTTCCAACGTGACCCCACCACTCACCACATCTTCCCATCTCCCCCCCATCTGATTTTTGCAAAGACCTCTCCCTCCGTAACTCCCTGGTCAATTCTTCCCTTCCCACCCGTACACCCCCTCCCCGGGCACTTTCCCTTGCAACCGCAAGAGATGCTACACTTGTCGCTTTACCTCCCCCCTCAACTCCATTCAAGGACCCAAGCAGTCATTCCAGGTGTGACAGAGGTTCACCTGCACCTCCTCCAACCTCATCTATTGCATCCGCTGCTCTAGATGTCAGCTGATCTACATCGGTGAGACCAAGCGTATGCTTGGCGATCGTTTCGCCGAACACCTCCGCTCGGTCCACAATAACCAATCTGATCTCCCGGTGGCTCAGCACTTCAACTCCCCCTCCCATTCTGAATCCGACCTTTCTGTCCTGGGCCTCCTCCATGGCCAGAGTGAGCACCACCGGAAATTGGAGGATTCCGCTTGGGCAGTTTACACCCCAGCAGCAGGAACATTGACTTCTCCAATTTCCGGTAGCCCTTATTGTCTCCTCCCCTTGTCAGCTCTCCCTCAGCCCTTTGGCTTCTCCTCTTCCTTTCTTTTTACCACCCCCCCCCCCCCCCCCCCCCCCCCCCCCCCCCCCCCGCCCTACATCAGTCTGAAGAAAGGTTTTGGCCTGAAACGTTATCTATTTCCTTTGCTCCATAGATGCTGCCGCACCCGCTGAGTTTCTCCAGCACTTTTGTCTACCTTCGATTTTCCAGCATCTGCGGTTCCTTCTTAACCAAAACCTTGAATTACTGTAATATTTTTGGTTGGAGATTGGAGAGGGCAAGGGGTAGATGAAAGGTAGACAAGTTACAACAGTTAATCGGTATTAATCATTGCTTTCTCTCTGCAACTGCCGATATATCAGATAATGCATGAGACAAAATAATTGATTATGAGAACATTGGTTGTGGCTCAGTATTTGCCTCAAGTCCTTTAGACCGTGTCTCAGGTGAGAGTACAAAGACCAAGGTGGGCCTGCACTGTAAATGTGTGGTCTTCTGGATGAGATATTAAATTTAGGCAGTGCCTTTTCTGAAATTGTTGTAAACAATCCCATAACAATATAATGATTGTGCATTATCCCTTATATGCAGTATGTAATTTATCCCTCAATCAAATGATTTCGAATGGAAAAACATATTATGTGGTCAATATCAAGTTTTTTTTGTAAGCTTTCAATGTGAAAATTGTTGTCTGCTTTCCTGCCTTACAACAACCACAACACTTTCAAATGCAGTTCATTAGTTACAAAACACTATACAAACACATGCTTATCCTGAATGTAGAAATGAAATAAAAATAAGCGTGGGAATTGAATTGGAAAAAATGTACGTTATGACTTAATTATGTTACTTAAATCATAAATACATAACATTTGGTGTGTGGTTCAGTAATAACAAATCAGTTCTATAATACAGAGGATGGGAACAAAAGTAATGCTCCCTCTTCAATGAGATGTCAACAGTGGTTACAGCAATTGGCAAACCAATGCTTTGCAAGGAGACATACTGAATTCTCATAAGGAGAAATAGACCCATTTATTTTCATACTATTTCTCTTGGCATATAGTCTTACTACATTTTGTAAACACTAGATTTGAGTTTCGATAAGCATCAAACTTCAGTTGGAGTCTCAGCTGTGTGTGCAAATGGGGAAAAAAAATAGGTGTAAAAGGCCACTGATGATTCTGCCACGTTTAGATAGCTTTATGCCATGTTGGAAAAAGTCAATCATGTAAAATTAATGCAGATTGATAACCAATATGCCAATTCCACAGCTTGTGGTTCTGTAATGGGTTTACGATATGCTGTTATTTGTATAAGACTGAATAAGAATTGATTCTACACAAAGTGGGAGATATTTTAAAATTATTATTTGTTCACATTTCTGCAACAGTGAACGAATATTGATGAAAAAAACCCATGTGTAACTAGAGACATATAAAACAGGATTTTTATTGATGCAAATCAGGATTTAAGGCTATCTTTGGAAAAGCAATATGTATATTCTGTCAGTAAAAATGCATAAGTGTGTAACTGTCTGCAAATCATTGAATTAAAGGTCAAATATTATGCAGCAAATGTAACAAAGAACATATTACTGCTGGAGCTTTAATGATGTGCCACAAGCCTTTCCAAAAACTGCAGAAGCATCATTTTACTGATGAAATCTGCAGTATTGAAATTCAAGATAAATATTAAGTAAATTGTGAACGCTGAGGTAAACACAATTCCAAATAAAATGCTCTTAGTGAAAGTCACAAACTAGATTGAGATCCAAAAGACCAATAGGGAACATGGAATTTGAATGCCTTCCAAATATTATAAGAATTTTAGCATAATTTAACAGGTGGCCGTGCCTAAGAGTGTCAGATGGCATTTGCAACAAGGGAATCTTTTGATTCTCATGCCATCTGCCTAATGTTCTTAGAAAGAACAGCCATTTTCATGAAAACCTGTGCTAAACGTCTGCCAGAGTAAACACCAGATAAACGATGGACTTCATTTAAGCAAATGGTCTGTTACAGCAGAATTCTAAAATGAATGCCAATCCATTTACCAGACTATGCAAAATGTTTTTTTAGCAAGCTACTGTCTTAAACAAAGATGTTGACTTCAGTTATGGTTCACTGTGGACACAATGTTACAAGGTGAAGGGCTCAGATCACCCACTGGTGCCTTGAGCACAAAATCCAGAATGGGACTTCAGCACAGATAATAAAGAGCATGTTGTATTTTGAATGAGGTTACTCTGAGGTACACATAAAAGGTCCTGTGACAGGTAAGTTCTCCAAATTATCAATTACCCAACAACATTAAAAATAGATTATCTGGCCATTAAAATATGGCTGCTCAGGAAATCATTTTTGCACTAATTAGCTGCTTCCATTTCTTGCAATTCAACAGTGGAATAATATCAGAAATATGTAGAAATAGTTGCATTTCCAGACTGTTCCAAGATTGTTGAAGGTGCCATGAAAAGATAATTTTTTTACTCATTGATTACTTGGAATAAACCTTATGCAAGGTTGATATGCTTGAGGAATTAAATGCAATCCAAATTATTTGTAACATTAATAAAAGTTATGAGAACAGCAATTCAACTGCAGTTTCAAATGATATAGGAAAGGCTATTGTACACCACGAGATTCAGGTTAAGATTAATGGTGTGCATTCAGCATTTGTCCTCAACTATGCCTTTGGAGTTACGAGATTTCAGTGGGTATTCAATAGAACATCAGAATGACTGAGAGGTATAGTGTTTTCATACTAGTTGGCTGTAGAATTGTTACATTTCAAAAAATGTGATACTGAATATGCTTTTCTATTCTAATCTGTGGACCATCTTTTATGCTATCAAACTGTTAATGAAGTTAAGTGCATGAAGAACTGTTAATTTCAGATATTAACATGGAACCCCAGAAAATCATGGAATATATTTTCATTGCAAACAGCATGTTAATGTTGCCATTGTTGAGCATTCAACATATTCAACCTGACACTCCATCTTTCTCAACGGTGGAATTAAATTCAGCAGTTAGATGGTTGGAGTCGACTTCCCATATATACACTCTCTGCACTTGATTTTCATTTCCACCCCCTGCACCTTCCTCCCTCTAAACCATGTTCAAAATCCCCTTACATCTTCAATGACTCGGGTAGGTCCAGGATACAGTGGATTGTAGCCACTGTTTATTAGATAAACAGCATTACATGCTGGGAATGTTCAACAAATCAAGCAAGATTTGCAGAAGAAGTTAACATTTCAGGTCTATGATATTTTCACAAATTGGATCTAGCAGAGGAATAATTGGAATAAGAGACAAGGAACATTCATGGGCTGATGTAAAGGTTGCAGAGTGGTTGAGTCAATGGAGTGGGCCACTGGAGGCCCTGTAGCTACCTAGAGCACCATTAGATTGGGCGCCGCTCTAAGTGGATGAGTGTGGGGGGTCAGACATGGCCTGCAGCATCACAGAGCAGTGGAGCAATGGTATAAGGCATCAACACATCACCTGGCCAGGACGACCTCTGCAACTCAGAGCCGCCACCCGGACATGGACCAAGTTAAGCTTTAACATTTTTTTTAATTTTGGACTTGAAAGGTACAAGATGGAGCCTGAAATGTGGTGACTTTTGTGTACTGACTTACTGTGGTGTACTGTCTTACATTCTTGTACTTAGTATGATTGTGCCTAATGTAGAGTAGGATTATTATTGAACTGAATGCAAAAACAGAATTTCACTATACTTAGGTGCACATGACAATAAAGTACCATTTAAATTTTGAACCATTGAATTTGCCATTATAACCAAATTAATGCGATGCACTGACCAGGAGTGTTAACACATGTTCATGTTCATGAAAGTGTTTTGATGGAGCAAATAAGGGAAAACTATTTTCACCATCCGTAGGATACAATTTTTTGGTGAATGCCAAACATCCACTCCCTCTTCTCCCCTCTCCCATCAGGCAAAAGGTATAGAAGTGTGAAAATGCATATCTCCAGATTCAGGGACAGTTTCTTCCCAGTTGTTATCAGGCAACTGAATCATCCAAACACAACCAGAGAGCAGTCCTGAATTATTATCCACCTCTTTGGTGACCCTCGGACTATCCTTGATCTGACAATGCTGCCTTTACATTGCATTAACAGTTATTCCCTTATCATGTATCCATATACCGTAACTCACTCGATTGTAATCTTGTATTGTCTTTCTGCTGACTGGATAACATGCAACAAAAGCTTTTCACTGTGCCTTGGTACATGTGACAATGAACTAAACTGAACTGAACTGTGCAAAAGGAGAAAGAAATGCATGTAACACATTGTAATAGCATGAATGTGTTACGGCAGATCACTTTCAGGGGACTACATTTGCAAAGTGCCACTGTTGTCATGTTGGGTAGATTATTGTTTTATTGTCTTACAACATGTTATGATATCAGAATTCTTTATAATTGAAATCAGCATAAATAAATCAGTGTTATGAAACAAGAGCAAAAATAAGTGTCATATTTGTCTGCATCATAAATTCTGAATACTTTTTCGAAGAAAATGCACCAGTGATTTGATTGACATCAGTGAGAGAAATATAATGCATATTTCATGGATCATAAACAAGCACAGCACAGAAAGAGACCATAGCATTTATTGTGTCCTCTTTGACTAAAGTATATATTTTGTGGAACCAACAATAAAGTTTTTTCAAACACTTGGGAGAATTTTGTAACAAATCTCTTAGCTATAAGATTAAAATCATTTTGATCAAACAATGTTTAATATTTTGCTTAAATATTAACAAGATCCAGTATTAATGATTTTCTAATGAATCACTGAATAAAATATAAGATACTAATACATTTTCTATGCACATTCATCCATATCCACATTGTGCTGCTAGATATATACGCAGTCAGGTAGTAATGCCTCACTAGGTAGTGAATGATAAGCCTTTTTATTTAGTTTAGTTTAGTTTATATTAGAGATACAGCGTGGAAACAGACCCTTTGGCCCACCCAGTTCCATCAAAACAGCAATCACTTGTATCTTAGTTCTATCCTAGGGTCAATTTACATGAGGGACAATTTACAGAACCCAATTAACGTACAAACCTGCGTGTCTTTGGAATGTGTGAGGAATCCAGAGCACCTGGTGTAAACACAGGGAGAAGTACAAACTCCATGCAGATACTTCCACCTGAGGTAAGGATCAAACCCGGGCCTCTGGCGCGGTGAGGCAGAAACTCTACCGCTGCGCCACTGTGCCACCCCTTTAAGATCATGAAATCATTTTACAATCATAGCCATGCATTAATGAGAAATAATGCTGTTTAAATACAGGCATAAATCAGAAATATTAAACCAACCCATCAGTGCCTTGTGAGGAAATGAATAGATTCATGAGAATTTCCTAAAACCTGAAGCCTGAAAGAATGAATGTGACCGAATTGCAAAATCAACACTACCTTGTTTAATAATCGTTTTACTTCGGAGTCACGTGAGTGATTATGTAAAGAAGCCCCACCAGGCGCATGCGCGTCATTACGTCCACGCATGTCGCACTGAACGGGCTGGAGGGCACAGCTCCACCAGCGGTAAGTAGGAACTTCTCAGATAAGTGTTTTAAAAACTTTACCCAGAAGTATTTAAACTCCGTAAAGCTGGCTCGAGCAGTCAGTAGAAGTTAGAAAAATGGAGCGGTCAGGTAGGAGGATTTGTACTAAGCGTGGGTCCAGTGAGGATTCACAAATTCGATCGGGTCGGGAGATTAGCGCGGCAACTCCGGTTCCGATGCCGGATGCCGTTTTACCTGCAGCAGTTATGATAGCGAGCAAATCTTCCACACTAGCTCCAGATACTCAGCAGCCTGAGGCTACTGATAGCCATTGAAAGGCAAAGAGAAAGTCTAACAGACCTGTGTTGTCAGACGAGTCTGACGACAATAGTGACTCTTCCCCCTGATAATACAAGAATGTGGGGGAGGATGGAAAAGATGGAGCAGATGCTCCAAACTTTGATTACACAAGGGTCCAAGGCCCCAGTGCTTCCCCAGACAGCTGTCCAAGAGGGTCCATACCAAGAACAATATATGGAGTACCAGCAAGGGGATTTCCTTCCAGCGCCTTGTTTAGGACTGGAGGATGCCTCCCTACAATATGATTTGGGAGAAGCAGGGCAGGATGCAGCTGACCCTGATTCTGGTGTCCCTGCTTATGTGCAAACACCAGCGCACAAGAGCCACGCTCCGGGTGTCCCGGCAATAGCAATGAGCTTTGCTGTTCAGGAGGGGACTGGTGAGGCAATCGAAGAGTACCTTGCCAACAATATCAACTAGTTAGTGTCTCAACAGCTCCAGCAGTCTATGATGACAGGGACCACAAATAAGTATAAGACACCTATCAACTGTGCTTCGCCTAAAGTGCCTATGGTGAACCCAGCAATATGGGCACCCATGAGTCCTATGAGGGGACAGGAGGTTCGATATCTTCACATCCTCCAACTGGTGGCGGCTACAATCACTGCATTTGGCACTGTGGTAAAAGGGACAATGTTAACTCAAATACAAAAAGATATGTTGGCTATGTTATGCAATGCCTTTTTTGAGGTTAATTGTATTAGAAAAATCACCATCAGACCTACTCTCAATCAGAAATTTGCTGCTCTGTGTAAGGCAACGAATATTCAAACACCTGAATTCCTGTTTGGAAAGGATCTTGTAAAGAAAATCCATGAGATTGACGATGAGGCAAAAACTATTGGCTTAATGAAGCCAACCACCTATCGGCCAACTATTCGACAGCCTGGGTTTATGTACCGAAGGTCGGATCCAGGTGCTGGGCCCAACAGGGGGAGGCCAGACGGGCAACGAGGATACCCACCTAGACAGATCGGCTACAACCCCAATATGGGCAGACAACAGGCTTACAGGCCAACTGGAGAGGTACAGGACTTTTTGTTCATGATAAAGTTTCTGGTGGACAACCTCCTATTGGAGGTAGATTACAATTGTTTTATAATGAATAGTGCTGTAGAACGTCTGATATGTTTATACTAAAGACTGTGTCAGGTTCTACCATTGAGTTTATCTCAGGGATAGATCCACCTCAACAGCACAAGCCTAACAAAATGTTGGTGTTTTCTGCTCCAGAGACTGAACAGGTAAACGATGAGATTAAGAATTTATGCCAAAAAGGAGTGATTGAGAAAGCCATTAATCATTCTCAACAATTTGTGTCTAATATATTCCCCAGACCTAAAAAAGATGGGGGTTGTAGAGTAATTCTGGACCTCACTCACTTAAACTCTTCAGTTCTCTACAGGCACTTTAAAATTGACACCTTTGTTACTATAAAGCAGCTGGTATCACAGGGTTGTTATATGACAACTATTGATTTACAAGATGCATATTATTTGGTGCCAATTCATGCTCATTATCGCAGGTCCTTGAAATGTAATTGGATGGGACACCTGTGGCAATACAAAGCATTGCCTAATAGATTAAGCTCAGCCCCTAGGCTATTTACTAAATTGTGAAAACCTGTGCTGGGGCTATTGAGGGCCCACAATCACATTGTCAAGGCCTAATTAGATGATATCTTACTTATCAGCAACACTAAAGAGTCAGCTGAAGGGTCGGTTGCAGTAACCAAAAATGTGTTTGAAAAATTAGGGTTCTTGGTCCATCCGACTAAGTCCCAGTTACAGCCAACCCAAAATATTGAGTATTTGGGATTTCTTATCGATTCAGTTGATATGACAGTAACATTACCAACAGCCAAGGTTGTGGATATTACTAATGTCTGTATTTGCCTCACACAAAAGCTTTATCCCTCCATCCGAAAAATCGCAAAGGTCATTAGGAAATTGCTAGCAGAATTGCAGTGGTGGATTGTTAATGTTAGTCAAGCTACCAATAACATTTTGGTGCACGAACCTTCAGTGATTTTACAGACTGATGTAAGCACTCTCGGATGGGGGGGGCTACAGACACCGAGTCTCACTGTGGGGGTAGATGGAATGAACGAGACGGTTATTGGGGGCATTTTATGGGTTAAAAGCATATTGCTCCACAATGAAGGATTTACACGTTCAACTCCAGATTGATAATACCACGGCAGTGGCATATATTAATCATTTGGGAGGAGCACGATCAGTATCATGTGATAACTTGGCTAAAGTCAAGTGGCATTGGTGTATTTCAAGGAATATCTGGGTTTCAGCCATTTATTTACAAGGTATAGATGATGTGGTGGCAAACCATAGGTCGCGTAAGTTTAATGACAATATAGAATGGATGTTGAATTCTAAAATTTTTCACACAATTGTCACTCAATTTGGGTTGCCAGAGATTGATCTGTTTGCATCCAGATTAAATCACCAGTTGCCTAAATATGTTTCATGGGAGCCAGATCCAGGAGCAGTAGCCGTGGATGCATTCGCGTTACATTGGGGGCACTCATTTTTTTATGCATTTCCTCCATTTTGTCTCATCCCGCAATGCCTCACCAAAATAGAGCGTGACTCCACTACAGGCGTTTTGGTGGTCCCAGATTGGCCAACACAACAATAGTTCCCATTAGTGCTTCGAATGATGGTTCAGCCTTTCATGATGATTCTCAGCTTCATTAATTTGTTGGTGCATCCGGTTACAGGAGAAAGTCACCCTTTACATGACCGTATTAATTTGTTGGTCTGCAGGTTTTGACCAGACCATTCCAAGGACTTGGATTTTCAAACAGGGCCATGGAGGTTCTCACTGCAGGCTGGAGAAATAGCACTCAAAAAAAATATGGTTCACATAAAGAAATTGGAGCTGTTCTGTGTACAATCCAATATATCTTATAATGCAAGCATATATGATGTGTTGGAGTTCCTTGGTAACTTGCATTTTGATGAGCACCTGAGATAGTGCCATTAACAGTGCTCGGAGTGTGTTGTCCTCTTATTTAGGGCAGTCTTCAGAACAACGACCTATCTGGTCTCATCCGTTAGTACCCGATTTATGAGAGGAATTTTTAATAAAAACCCTCTGAAACCTCGATATACAGAAATCTGCGATATCAGTCTTGTTCTCACACTGCTTCAGCAATAGGCTCCAATTACTTCATTATCTATGCAGTGATAATGCTAATGGTGCAGGTTTCAGCACAACGTGTACAAACATTACAATTGTTACGACTAGATTGTATGCATTTGTCTGTAAATGACACTACCTTCTATGTTTATGATTTAATCAGACAAAGCACGCCAGGTATGGCAGGAACCAAGGTGATGTTTAAAGCCTATCCTGTTGACCAAATGTTATGTGTAGTTAAACTGTTAAGCCAATATATTCAGCTAACAAGGAGTCTCAGAGGTTCTGAGAAAGGACTGCTCATTAGTCCCAAAAAGCCATATAAAAGAGTGTCAGCACAAACTATTTCTAGATGGTTGAAACAGGTTCTCAATTATGCTGGAGTCGACACTCATGTCTTTAAATCTCACTCCACCAGGGCGGCATCAACCTCCGCGGCGAAGGCTCAGGACGTGCCGCTAGACCAAATCCTCGCGGCCGCAGGATGGTCTAGAGAAGCAACATTTTCTCAATTTTATGACAAACCTGTACAGACCGTGCCACAGTATGGGCATGCTGTTTTGGGTTCCATTTAATTCATTTGCTTTGTTTTCTATCATTGTTTGTAATTCCCCCTGGGACAAAGGGGTTGTTCCTGGTTTTGTTATTATTAAAAATAGTTATTGAATAATTCGAAGCAATGTTCAATATATTATTTATTCCCTACTGTGTCAACCGAAGCAGATTGTCTTATGGAGAGAAAATACAGAGCTTTGAAATCTTCACGTAGTCACTCACGTGACTCCGAAGTAAAATAGTAAGATTAAATGAGAACTTACCAGTTTGAAGTTTGATCCTTATTTTATGAGGAGTTACGTTGAGGGATTACGTGCCCTCCGCTCCCTCCCTCATAATCTAAGAGATCATCTGGTAGTTCTAGTCTTCTTTTTTTTAATTTTTTTTTATTTTTTTATTGTAGAAACAATATATACCGAGTACACTCTTATACGACATTGAGAGTTGTGTAATATATAAAATTATATCATATTGATTATCGATTAATACTATTTATGTTAATTGTAATATTATCCATTATACATTTCGTTGTTATTTATTTTATATAATTGGGAGTATATGTAGTATATTCCTAAAATAAGCAATACACTTAGATTTCTCAAATCATAGATATTCTTCTAATTACCAAATAGAAATCCCCGCTAATATAACTACGTAGTACCCAATCTTAAACAAAGTTTTATGATATTCATAATGTTATCAAGATATTAATAATGTTTGTATTATTGTTAACTTTATATTTCATAATTATTGTATAATTGAAAATACATAGTTTTATATAATTACAAGTTTAAGACATCTATAATCTTTTCATACGGACAGAAATAAGTGTGTACGTATTAAAAATTTATATAATATGTTTCTATAATTTTTTCCTTAATTAAAGATAGGAAGATAGAGAAAATGAATAGAAAATAGAAAAGAAAATGTGAAAAGTTTGATGGAGATTGAAGTATTACTAAATAATCCATTCTTGGAGATACATTCATGATTTGTTATATGTATTTCTTCATCCATTCAGATATTCAGGCCTCAGTCAAGTCCCTGCGCCGAACCATTGTGACCCTGTAGATATTTAATATAGGGAGACCATATCTCCTTGAAGAGATCTAACCTGTCCATAAGGACAAGTCTCAATCTCTCCAAGTGAAGTGTGTCCGTCATTTCTGTATTCCACATTTTAATTGTTGGGGATACAGGGCCTTTCCAAAATTTTAATATTAATTTTTTCCCAATTATTAAAGAATAGTCGATAAAAGTTCTATGATTCCTTGTAATTATTTGTTCCGTTTCCGGTATTCCAAGTATGATTAACTTTGGGTCATAAATCATAGTAATATTAATAACTTTCGAGATTATTTTAAATATTTCATTCCAATATTCTAAAATCTTCGTACAATTAGTAAATGAGTGTGACAAAGTTGCTTCTAAGATTTGACATTTATCACATATAGGTGATAGTTTTGGAAATATATTATGTAGTTTAGATTTAGAATAATGTAATCTATGTAAAATTTTAAACTGTATAAGAGCATGTTTTAGCATTTAAAGAGCAGTAATGTATATGTTGTAAGCTTTCTTCCCATATTTCTGGACTTATTATTTGACTTAATTCATTTTCCCAGCGCTGTCTATGTATTTCCGATGATGGAATATCACTTTCCAACAAAATATTGTAAATGTATGATATCATTTTTTCTGTATTTGGATGTTTATTCAAGCATTCATCTAAAATTTCAACTCTTTCTATTTCTGAGTTCTTGTGTATTTGCAGAGATATAGTTTCTGATTTGTAAATATCTGAAATATTCATTATTATGAAGCCCGTAGGTTTGTTGTAATTCTTGAAATGAAAGAAAAGAATTATCCTTATAAAGATCCCCTATATTTAAAATTCCTTTATTTTTCCATTGTATAAAAGCTTTATCCATCATTGACGGTTTAAACGTAAAGTTGTTGGCAATTGTAAGACCTAGCGGTATAAATTTTAGTTTTAGTGTTTTCTTTATTTGTTTCCAAATACGTATTCCACTTTCTATTATCAAATTTTCACTATAAATTTTCTTAGGTACATTAGTATTAGCAAATATTATAGAGCTAATTTCAAATGGAAAACAGTCTTCTCTTTCCATTTTTAACCAATTTGGTTTATTATCTATTTCTCCTAACCAAAAATTCATATTTTTAATATTAACTGCCCAATAATAAAGCATAAAATTTGGTAAAGCTAAACCCCCGTTTATTTTAGCTTTACATAAATGTTTTTTATTTATTCTATGATTCTTATAATCCCAGATAAAGTTAGTGACTATTGAATCTACTTTTTTAAAAAAATTTTAGAGAGATATATCGGGATTGATTGAAATAAATATAATAATTGTGGGAGGAAAATCATTTTTATTGCGTTTATTTTACCTAACATTGAGATAGGTAAGCTTTTCCAGTATAAGATATTTTTATTTAATTTATTCAATAATAACGGGAAATTAGATTTAAATAAAGAGTCAAATCTTTTTGTAACAAAAATACCAAGATATTTAATATTTTCATTTGTTATCTTAAAAGGAAATTGTTGTAATATCTGTAAATTATTCATGGTTATTGGCATAAGTTCACTTTTATTCCAATTGATACTGTATCCTGAAATTAAACCAAATTCCGTTATTAGTTTTAACAAATTACAGATACTTATTTCCGGTTTAGTAATATAAAGTAATATATCGTCCGCATATAACGAGATTTTATTCTTAGTATCTTTAGTATCATATCCATATATTTCTGGGTGCAATCTTACCCTTTGAGCAAGAGGTTCGATTGCTAACGCAAACAGTAATGGTGATAAAGGACAGCCTTGTCTACAACCTCGAGATAAACTAAACTTAGTTGATAACATATGGTTTGTTATTATTCTAGCTGTTGGGTTTGCATATAATAATTTAATCCAAGTAGTAAACTTATCACCAAGCTTAAAGGCTTCCATCACCGAAAATAGATAAGGCCATTCCACCTGGTCAAAAGCTTTTTCTGCATCCAACGAGATGACTACTAAGTCTTTTTTATCACTTCTTTTCGAATATATGATATTAAATAACCGTCTTAAATTATATGAAGAATATCTTTTAGGTATAAATCCTGTTTGATCAGGATGAATTAATTCGTTAACAATTTTGCTTAGTCTTTGTGCAAGAATCTTTGTTAAAATTTTTTGATCCGTATTTAATAAAGCAATTGCTCTATACGATCCTGGGTCATCCAAATCTTTATTTATTTTGGGTATAAGTGTTATAATAGATTTCGTTCAATGTATCTGGTAATTTCTCTTGTGTATATATCTGTTCATATAATGATTTTAAATATGGGACCATTTGGTCATGAAAAATTTTATAAAATTCCGAGCCTATACCATCTGGTCCTGGAGTTTTACCATTTTTTAAAGATTTAATAGACTCTTGGATTTCTTTTATTGAAATATCGGCATTTAATAGTTCTCTATTTTGTAAATCTAATTCTTTTAAGTTACATACATTTAAAAAGGCATCTATTTCTGTTTATTTACTGTTGTGTTACCAGTATACAAATTTTTATAATATTGCATAAATCTTTCATTAATATCCTTGGGTTGTATTAATAATTCACCGTTTTGTGATTTAATCCTATGTATAATTTTTTCAGCTTCAATTTTCCTTAATTGTCGAGCCAATAGTTTTTGTGGTTTGTCTCCAAATTCAAACAACAATTGTTTAGTATGTTGGTAGTATTTTAAAACTTGATCAGTATATATTTTATTTAATTTATACTTCAATGCTACAATTTTATTATGTATTATTATATCTGATTTTGTTGCATTCTGTATATCTAATTGTTTAATCTCCCTTTCTAAGTCATGTTGTTCCTTCCGAATCTTCTTATTATGGAATGCTTGTGAAGAAATCATAATTCCTCGAAGATATGCTTTAAATGTTTCCCATAATAAAGAGCGAGATATTTCTGGTTGATCATTTATTTCAAAAAACATCTTAATCTGAGTTATAATGTATTCCTGAGTTGTTTTATTTTTTAAAATTTGTGGATTAAGTTTCCATTGTCCTAGATTTTCTGTTTACCATTTATTTTAATTTTAAATGTTAATGGTGCGTGATCTGAAATTATAATATTATGATATTTGGATTCGTAAGTAAGTGAAATAAGCTTTGCATCTACTAGGAAGTAATCTATTCTTGAATAAGTTTTATGTACTGGCGAGTAGAAGGAATATTCTCGACCAGTAGGATTTTCTGTTCTCCAAACATCTTTAATGTTAGTCGTTTGAATGTATGCGTTTAATAAATCACTAGTATGCGATTTAGTTTTCCTTTGTTTTGAAGATCTATCTAAATAAGGGTCTAATGTACAATTAAAATCTCCTCCAATTATCAAATTGTAATGTGTTAATTCTGGAATATTATTAAGTACTTTCTTAAAGAATAAAGGACTATCAAAATTTGGTCCATAGATGTTAACAAAAATCATTTTTTCCCTATTTATTTCTCCTATTACAATAATGTATCTGCCATCTTTATCAGATATAGTAGATATATGCTTAAATAAAGTACCTTTACGAAATAATATTGCTACGCCTCTTGATTTATGCGTAAAGGAAGAGTGATATATTTTATCTATCCATTTAGCTTTCAGCCTATTTTCAGCGTCTTTCTTTAGGTGAGTTTCTTGAATATAAATTACGTCAGCTTTCATTGCCTTTAAGTGTGTCAATATTTTTCCTCTTTTTATTGGTTCATTGATACCTTTAACATTCCAACTGCAAAAGGTTAATCCCTCGTTCCCCATATTTCTTTTTAAATCCTGCATTTTAGGTTTGTGGGAATCTAGAATAGGGTCCAAGGGTCCGCGCAGTAGACCTAACCTTACACCCGAACACCGAATAGATGAATTTTAGATCTCTTTTATGTACTTCACGAATGTATCTCCATTGTTCCAGTGTATAGCTCCATTCAAACTGAAAGATATAGTAAACATAAAAGAATAATGAAAAGTGAGTAAAAAGCTTAGTAGAGTGCATAAAGAGTAGAAAAACTACAAATAAAATATTTGTAGTTTGTGAAAGCCAAACTATATTGGCTATTAATCTAAAGGCTTCCGGCATTGATGTTATTAATTTAGCCAGCTCCTAATTTTAAGGAATTATTATTCCATGATAATATTTTAACGGGAATATAATATTAAAGAAATGAAAGGAGTGATATTAATCATCATAAAAGTATATATATCTAAGATTAGTTTAAAAAAATCTAATTATAAAGCCACAGATAAAGAGTTTTTTTTTTTTTAAATACAAAAAATAGAAATCATTATTAAAAGAGGAAGAAATACATTAAGGGGAGGATATCTCCAAATGTAACAAGACATAAAATATTAATTATTAGTAGTATTAATTAGCAATAGTGCACAGTCTTGGTTAATAACAGTCATAGTAATAATAAAACCGCGTTATAATTTTAGTATGTGTGTTATTTGTTTGTGTTAGTTATATATTATGAGTAATTGTCAATGTTCGGTGAGCTTCTTCCAATCCGGGAAAACATTTCGTTCCATACGACATTGTCCGTTCCTTCTGATTTCTTCTAATTCCATATTGTCGTATAAAGTCTCATAAAATGTTAAGAGACCGTAGTAGGTCTTTAAAAATAGTAAAAGACAGTATATTTGCTTGTAGATGGTTTTCAAGTGTCAAACTGCTTTGCAAATTCCATTGCTTCTGTTGGAGTCTTGAAAAAGTGTTCCACGCTGTTATAAGTAACTCTTAGGATGGCTGGGTAATTCAGACCGTATCTCAAGTTTTCTACACCCCTCATAAGGTTTTTGGCTTCGTTAAACGCTTTTCGTTTTCTGGCAACCTCTGGGGGATAGTCTCGATAGATACTGATTCTTTGTCCTTGAAACATCAGATTCTTTGTTCTCGAGGCTCTCCGCATAATATCCTCGAGAGTGAAATCATATTGTAACTTTACAATGATTTGTCTTGGGGGGGCGTTTGCACTGGTCTGTCTTCTGCCGACTCGATGTGCACGAGCTAAAACAGGCATATCATCCAAAGATAAAACAGCTTGCAGTAATTTAGCAGTGAATTCTCGAGTGTCTTCGTGTTTCTCTAGACCTTCAGGAATCCCTGCAATCCTCAAGTTCTGCCTTCTTTGATAGCCTTCTAGCTGCGTGCATTTATCTGTTACTTTGGATAACAACTCCAGTAGACGTTCTTGTTCTGTTATCAGCTTTGCTGTAGACACAGTACTAGCCTCCGCTATCTTTTCAAGGTTTTTAATGCCATCAACTTGTTGTTCGACCACATTTGCAATAGGGTCAATCTTATTTTTAAAGTCTTTTTTAACATTTTCAAGTTTAGCCTCCATCTTGCGTTCCATATTATTAATCATATCAATGATTTCATTCTTCAATATTTCTGATTCTTTCTTGAACTTATTATCAATTTGTGTCTTTGTATCTTTTTGAAATTCACTCCATTGATTTTTCATCAAGTCCATCTGATTATTAATTTGAGAGATTTCTTCCTTTATATCTCCCTTTATTTCTTTCATTTCTTTCTTTATATCTTTCATTTCTGCCTTGAACTCACGTTTTAAATCAGCCATCTGGTGAGAAATAAAAGTTTTCAAGTCCTCACCTCCTGTGTCTGCTTTCCTGGAGACGTCTTCCAGGGAACTGGCCCTACTCGAGTCCGAGGCTTCTCCCAGGCCTTCTCCCGGTCTCGCCCGGGTTTTTCGACCCTTCGTTTTCTCGGTAGGGCTCCGTGCCGTCATGATTTGTCGCAGGGCTGATGACGTCAGCCGGTACCGTCGATGTTGAAGCGGCAGACAGTAAAAGCAGTCAATCGGTAAGTTCTTTTAAATCCGTTTAAATCCCCGTTTTTTCAAAATTTTTGCGGAGCTGGCTGGTGCTATGCTTTAACGCTCCATAGCGCCACCGGAAGTCAGTTCTAGTCTTCTAAAAGCCTTACTATGTTACTTCGGCTATTTGTTTCTGTGTTTCACGTCGCTGCTTTGAAGTATGACTCGCATGCGCCTGGCGGGGCTTCTTCACGTAATCCCTCAACATAGCTCCTCATAAAATAAGGATCAAACTTCAAACTGGTAAGTTCTCATTTAATCTTACTAATTTACTTCGGAGTCATGTAAGTAACTACGTGAAGAAGCCCCGCCAGAGCGCATGCTTGTCATTACGTCAGACGCATTGGCAAGCACCGGACTGGTGGGGCAACGATCCTGCCGGCGGTAAGTTTCAACCTAGAAACCTTACCAGCATTCTTTGTTCGAGCAGGAGCCTCTCTTTACAGAAGTTTCTTGGCGGATTTATTTGAGGGCCGATTCCTAGGCCGGCTATGGGGAGAGGGGGGGGAGGGGAGGAACCCCGGTCCGACCGCAGAAGCGGATAGCCGGCAAAAGATCGGGTTTCCTGATAACAGCCGCTGACAAAGCAGTCAGTGGCTTCCAGCCTGCGGCGTTGCCGTTTAAATAATGCTAGAGTCGCTGACAGTCGGTCAGCGACTCACAGACACGGTGTCCCAGGCATGGAGTTAAATTGGAGGGAGAGAGAACTTGTGCAGCCCTTTTGGAACTCAGGTGAGTTGGGCTGCAAGGGTTCCTCTTCGCTAATAAGGGTATTTCACCCTTTACAAATTCACACTACCAAATTAGTCAGACTCCACAATAATAGCGCGGATCTATGGGATAGGCCGCGCCAGCAGCGCCTGGAACAGGGCTGCTTCATGGCGAAAAAAGCGCTGGCCTCTACGAGAGGCAGCGCCAGCAATGCCTAAGGACAGGGTTGCTCAAGGTCTCCCTGCTGGAGGGGGAGACCAGGATGGGTCAGTGTACTACTGACGCCAAATCTATCACAGCGCTGGCCTACGGGAGAGCCGCGCCAAAAGCGCCTGGGACAGGGCTGCTTCATGTGTAAAAACGCCGACCTATGGGAGAGCAGCGCTAGCAGCGCCTAGGACAGGGCTGCTTCATGTAAAAAAGAACCGGCCTCTACGAGAGGCGGCGCCGGCAACGCCTGGGACAGGGTTGCTCAAGGTCTCCCTGCTGGAGGGGGAGACCAGGATGGGTCAGTGTTCTACTGACGCCGTATCTGTCACAGCGCTGGCCTACGGAGAGCCGCGCTAGCAGGGCCTGCGATAGGGCTGCTTCATCTGTGAAAATGCCAGCCTACGGGAGAGCCGTGCCAGCAGCGCCTAGGAGAGGGCTGCTCAAGGTCTCCCTGTGGCAAAGAGCAGACCAGTTCGTGTCAATGGCTTGCTGACACTGAACTTTTTCACAGCGCAGGCCTATGGGAGAGCCGCGCCACAAGCACCTGTTGACAGGGCTGTTTTTATGACCTCACGTGAGCATCAGCCGCGAGAGCCAGGGCAGTAGGATGCTGACCCTGAAGTTTGGGGACCCATCACACCAGCACCTTGTTTAGGGCTGTGTGTGTGACCTCCTGTGCGCATCAGCTGGGAGAGCCAGGGCAATAGAATGCTGACCCTGAAGTTGGTGGCACTGCTTATGTGCATACACCAAAGCATAAGAGCCACGCTCCAGGTGTCCCGGATGTGGTTAGCAATTTACCATACCGGTGAAGTCGGGGATGACAATTTAGCCAGCAAATTAATGGTCCTCATCAATTCCAGGACTTCTTAATGGGGGAAAAAATTAACATATCAAACACCTGTTCACTGTGCATCGTTCTAAAGGAGCGTATCATGAGAGCGCATGAATTAAGGCTGCAAAAGACATAAAAAATAAATATATAAAAAACTGGTGGAAGCAGGAATTATACCCATTTGTTAGTTTAATATTTACGAATAAATATCCAGCCTACGTTCAACCCACGGTTCACAGCCTTGCGCAGCCTCTAGTACCTAAGGGAATACCTGGATGATGAGCCTAAACTGAGGCCAGGTTGCCACCTCAAAAACCATATCCTTTCAGATTATGAAACAGTAAGTGAATATTGGACTGTATCCAGGGATCTCGAATAGGTATCGCGGAAGTACATCCACTTGTACAAAATAGGCATAGTTTGGTATTGGGGTTCAATACCACTAACTCAATAGGTGGATGATGCATATCAGCCTTAACAATTGTGTCCAATTCCCCACCCAAATGGATGATGGTGGGTGTCGAGTCATTCTGTGCCGGAACATACTTAACCCTTAAGGTCCAGTATAAAAGATTTAAATAAAAATGTCAGTATTGTAACTGGGATGAAAATGGGTGTTATAGTGGCAGCCATAGATCTGAAAGATAAATATTCAGCTACCACACACCTGTTGAGAGGTTAGGTCCTCAACCATCTAATTAAACTTAGATTGGTACCATTTAGAATGATTGGCTATTTGAGGTCATCATTGATTAATTAACATGACAGTACTTTGGCTAGGGCCAAAATTGTAACTAATGGCTCGCGATGTACTAGCGACATTCTGACTCAATAACCTTAGTTTACAAACTGATGGGAGCTTCAGGATGAGGAGCCACTGATATCAAGTCTGGCTGGGACGGCAGGTAAAATGTGAAAGAGACATTAACCCTGCAGAGGCTGGGGTAAACTGCATGGAATTGCTGGGTGCATTCTATGACCTAAAGAATTCTGCTCAACAAAGCATGATTGCATGTGCAGTTTCAGATTAACAATACCACAGCTGGTACCCATATCAATCACATGGGTAGATGAGGTCATTATTCTGTAACAGTCTGCCTAGCCTTATCTGGCACTGGTGCATTACAAGGGACATCTGGGTCTCAGATATCTACCTATCAGGTAGAGATAATGCAAAATTTGCAGACACCAGGACATGTAAATTCCATGACAAACATAAAAGGAATTAAGAATCCAAAAGTTTCAAAATCATTGTTAGCTGTTATGGATTGCCAGACATAGATCTGTTGTATCTGGGTTAAATTATCAGTACCTGTATTCGGATGGGAACTAAATCTAGGGGCAGTAGCGGAGGATACATTCTCGCTACATTGGGGATGTATGTTCTTACGCTTCCCCATTTCTTCCTCATTCAATCAATGTCTCACCAAAATAGAGTATGACTACACTTAGGTGTTTAGTGGGTTCTAAACTGGTCCACACAGCATGGTCCCATTGGTTTGAGACGGATGACACAGCATTCATAATCATCTCAATTACAGTAACTTGTTGGTTCACACTGGGACAGGAGGAAAGTTCCCCTTTACATATTAATTTATTGATTTGTATCTTCTGACCAGACTGCTCCAGGGAATCAGACTATTGCGTAGAACCGTTGATGTGATTACGATGGTCTGGAGAGATAATACTAAAAAACAATATGTATCTCATATTCAGAAATGGTAGATGTCCTGTTTACAGTTAAATATATCTTATCATAAGTTGCAGGCATACCGGATGTATTGGAGTTCCTGGCTACATTGCATTTTGATGAGCAGTTAAGCTATAGTGCAATATATAGTGCTAGAAGTACTTTGTCCTCCCACTTAGGACAAGGGTCCAGACAACACTCTGTCGGATCTCATCTATTGGTGGCCGATTCATAGGAGGTATTTTAACAAAACCCTCCCAGACATACATTCAGAATATGAGGGATGTGAGCATAGTTCTCGCGCTGCTTTGGCAATGGGCTCCAATTACATCTCTGCCTTTCAGGAAGTTAACACTCAAAGTGATCATGTTCATGGTGCAGTATTATGGGTCCAAATATTGCAAAAGGTATGATTAGAATGCATTCTTCTGTAGATGATATTGTGTTTTATGCATATGATCTAATCAAACAGAGCAGGCCAGGGATGGCTAGAACCAAAATAAGCTTAAAATATACCCATTGATCTAAGACTATATGTAATTACGCATCTGAGCTTATAATATCAAGGTCATCAAGAGTCTCAAAGGCTCTGAAACAGTGATGGTCATCCCACATAAAACCTCATCCAAAAGGTGTCAGTACAAGCTATTGCTAGATGACCGAAACAGGTTTGTATTTTGCTGGAGTAGACACTGATGTGTTTAAATCACTCCACCAGGGCGGCATCAACGTACGCAGCAAAGGCGCAGGACGTGCCATTAGACCAAATCCTCACCGCAGGATAGTCCAGTTAAGGAACCTTTTAGGGTTTCTGACAAACCTGTCCTCGCAATGCAAAGATTGGGCAAGCTGTTTTGGGTTCTGTTTGCGGTCTCCTTTGTAATTTCCCCAGCGAAAGAGGGGTTATTACTGTTGTGTAAAATTTTATTGTTTGAGACATTTATCGTATTATTAAACAATGTTTGATTCATTATTTGGTTATCCTGTGTCAACCAAGGCAGTGTGTCGTATGGAACTGTATCAGCGGCATTAAATCACAGAGCTTTGAAATCTTCACGTAGTCAATCACGTGACTCCAAAGTATAATATTAGGATTAAACGAGAACTTACTGGTTTGAAGTTTGATCCTTATTTTATGAGGCGTTACGATGAGGTATTACGTGCCCTCCGCTCCCACCCTCATAATCTAAAGGATCATCTGGTAGTTCTAGTCTTCTAATAGCCTTACTATGTTACTTCGGCTCTTGGGTTTCTGTGTTTTCACGCCGCTGCTTTGAAGTATGACAAGCATGCGCTCTGGCGGGGCTTCTTCACGTAATCCCTCATCGTAACTCCTCATAATATAAGGATCAAATTTCAAACTGGTAAGTTCTCGTTTAATCCTACTATTTAGAGTCATAGTCATAGTCATGCAATGTGGGAACAGGCCCTTTGGCCCAACTTGCCCACACCAACAAACATATCCCATCTACACTAGTCCCAACTGCCTGTGTTTGGCTCTTATACCGCTAAACCTATCTTATCCATGTATCTGTTCAAATGTTTCTTAAATGTTCAATCAATCAATCAATCAATCCGTTTTATTCATCACATACACATATAAGTGCGGTGAAATGAATTTGCCAGCAGCAGTAAAAAAGAATGCACAATATACAAAAAATAAAACACAAACATCCACCACAGCACAAAGGCACAAAGTACAGTCAGTCCTCCTCCATTGTTAACCCGTGGTCGGGGTTATAAACCTCCGTAGTCACTGATATGAACGGCCCGATGTACAGGCCTTCTCGCCTGGTTGAAACTCCGACGTCGGGATGGTCGAAACCACTCCATGGCTTGGAGGTCCCGAATTGGCGCTTTCCTACTGGAGGCCGCGGTTTCAGGATGTTGTAGGCCGCAGGCCGGCGGTCGGAGCTCTTCTCTGGCTGTCCATGGCGAGGGAACCTAGGCTGCAGATGTTATGTCCATGCCGCTACCGTGGCTAGAAGCTCCGCAGACCACGGCTTTAGGATGTTATCGGCCATGGGCCAGCAGTCGGGCCTCTTCTCCAGCGATACCTAGTGAGGGATCCCAGGCTCCTGACGACCCACCCGCGGACTAGAAGCTTCGCAGATCACGGATTTCAGGCTGTAGCAGTCCACGGGTCAGCGATCGGAGCACTCTCTTCTGGCGACCCCAGCAAGGGCTGGCCCACTCCACGATGAAAAGTCTACGCAGAGCCTCGCTGCTGAAACTCCTGGCCCGACTCTGGGAAAGGCCGCACCAATCCACGGTGTTAGGCCGCAAGGAAGGCGACATGGAAAAAGTCGCCTCTTTGTGGAGGAGGCGACCAAAAGCAGTTCCCCCCTCAGCACCCCCCCACACAAGACACAACAAGAGACATTAAAACACACATTTCGACACACTAAAAGAAACAAAAAAGTAAAAATGATGAACACGCTGCTGGCAGGGCAGCCGTCTCGCAGCGCCGCCACCAACCTAGTACCTATGTTCTATACATCCACCACACATTGTGTTAAAAAGTTACCCCTCAGGTTCCTTTTAAATCTTTCTCCCCTCACCGTAAACATATACCCTCCTGTTCTTGATTCCCCTACTCTGTGCATTTACCAGATCTATTCCTCTCATAATTTTGTACACTTTCAATAAGATCACTCCTTATCCTCCTGCGCTGCAAAGAAAAAAACCTCTAGCCTGCTCAATCTCTCCCAATAGCACAGGACCTTGAATCCTGGCAACATTCTCAAAAATCGTCTCTGGACCCTTTCCAGCTTGACAACATATTTGTCATAACATGGTATCCAAAGCTGAACACAATACTCTTAATATAACCTTACCAATGTCTTTTATAACTGCAACATGACCTCCCAACTTCAATATTCAATATTCTGACCGATGAAGGCCAATGTGCCAAAAGCCTTTTTGATCAACCTATCTACCATGATGCTACTGTCAAGGAACTATGTACTTGCACTCCTAGATCCCTCTGCTCCACAACACTCCCCAGAGCCCTACCATTCACTGTGTAAGTCCTGCCCCTGTTAGATCTCCAGAAATGCAACACCTCACATTTTTCTGCTAAATTCCATCAACCATTCCTCACCTGCCCAACCGATCAAGATCTGCTGCAATTTTGACAACCATCTTCACTATCTACAATAGTATCATTTGCAAACTTGCTAACCTCCTATGAATCGGCCACCAATAGATGAGATCCGACAGAGTGTTGTCCGGACCCTTGTCCTAAGTGGGAGGACAAAGTACTTCTAGCACTATATATTGCACTATAGCTTAACTGCTCGTCAAAATGCAAAGTAGCCAGGAACTCCAATACATCCGGTATGCCTGCAACTTATGATAAGATATATTTAACTGTAAACAGGACATCTACCATTTCTGAATATGAGATACATATTGTTTCTCATTCATATGTTCTCATCCATATCATTGATATCAATGACAATGAGCCCAACATCGAACCCTAATCACTAACCACACCACTAATCACTGTCCTCCAGTCCAAAAGCAATCTTCCACAATCACTCTCTGCTTCTTTCTATGAAGCCAATGTTTTATCCATTCAGCTATCTCTCCTTGGATCTCATGCAATCTAACCTTCCAGAGCAGCTTACCGTGCAGAAAGCTGTCAAATGTCATGCTGAAATCCATATACAGCTTTGCCCTCATCAATCTTTTTTGTTACATTTTCAAAAAACTCAATCAGATTTGTGTGTCACAACCTCCCACATACCCAATCATGCTGACTATCCAGGATCTGCCTTTGTCCACTTGTCCCTCAGGATACTCTTTACTACCTTTCTGACCATAGATGTTTGGCTCACTGGCCTCTAGTTCCCAGGCTTTTCTGTGCAGCCCTTCTTGAACAGAGGCACATTTGCCACTGTCCCGTCTTCCGGCACCTCACCTGCATTTAATATTGACACGTAAATCTCAGCCAGGGCACCTGCAATTTCTTCTCTTGCTTCGCACAGTGCCCTTGGTTAAATCAGATCAGGTTTGGAAAGGTTTTTCCACCTTCATACACATCAGGACCTTCAGCACCACTTTAACATTAATATGTTGGTGGGGGCACTGCGAGACGGCTGCCCTGCCAGCAGCGTGTTCGTTATTTCTACTTTTTTGTTTTTTTTTGGTTTGTCGAGTGTCAGTTTGGGTGTCTCTCGGTATGCCTTATATGGGGGGTGAGGGGGAGGGAAAGGGGGGAAACTGCCTTCGGCCACCTCCTCCAAGGAGACGCAACTTTTTCCATGTCGCCTCCCTCGAGGCCTAATTTCATGGATTGGAGCGGCCTTATCCAGAGTCTGGCCCGGAGCATCGGCAGCAGCCCGCAGAGTGGACTTTTCATCGCGGACCGGGCGAACCCTTACCAGGAGTTACCAGAAAGGAGTGCTCCGAATGCTGACCTGGTGTCATTGACATCATGGGGCTGTCGTCTGTGGAGCTTCTAGCCGCAGGCACGGCGTGCGCTTGCCATCTGGAGCCTGGGATCCCTCGCTAGGGATCGCCGGAGAAGAGTTCCGACCGCCAGCCCACGGCCAATAACATCCTGAAGCCGCAGTCTGCGGAGCTTCTAGCTGCGGGCAATGGGCGGAGCTTCTAACTGCAGGAGTGGACTTACCATCTGGAGCCTGGGATCCCTCGCTCCGACCACCAGCCTGCGGCCTATAACATCCTGAAGCCGCGGACTCCGGTAGGAAAGTGCCGATTCGGGACCTCCAAGCTGCGGAGTGTGTTTCACCATCCCGACATCGGAGCTTAGATCATCCCGACAAGAGGGCCAGTAAATCGAAGGCCATCTGTAGAGGCGACTACGAGTGAACAAGGGAGGAGGACTGGCTGAATTTTGTTGCCTTCCACCACAGTGAAGAATGCTGTGATGGATGTTTGTGTTAAATTTTACTTCAGAGTCATGTGAGTAAGTACGTGAAGAAGCCCCGCCAGGCGCATGCGCGTCATTATGTCAGACGCATGGCGCACCGATGGGCTGGACGGCTAGACCAGATGGAGAAGATGCTCCACCAGCGGTAAATAGTAAACACGCAGGTAAGTCAATTTAAAACTTTTTCAGCGAGCATTTAAGCTCCACGAGTCTGGCTCGGGAGCCAGTGGGAGTTGGTGGTAATGGAGCGTGTTGAAAACAAATCTGTCCGTAGTAGGAGCATAACACGCAGGCCCGCGGTTACCGCTCGCAGATTGGGTCGGGAGATACCGGCTGCAGTAACGCCGGCTCTGACACCAGCTGCTGTTCTACCGGCAGCTCAACTGCCTCCATCAGTTCCAGTGCTTCAGGGCACTGAGGCCACTCCACCAGGGAGGAAAGCCAAAAGAAAATCTCTCAGGTCCATCTTATCTGACGGGTCTGATGAAGAGGAAGACTCCCCTCCTTCTAATAAAAATGTATGGGGACGGCTCGACCAGATGGAGAAGATGCTCCAAACTGTAATGAGCCATTAAATGTTTCAATCTGTGTTGAATGCCCCGAGGATTCCCCAGACAGCCTCACGTAGAGGCCCATACAGCGAAGAAGAGCACCTTGTTTAGGACTGGAAGAGACCTCCCTGGAGCAAGACTCGGGAGAGCCAGGGCAGGAGGAGTCTGACCCTGAAGTTGGTGTCATTGCTTTTGGGCACACGCCAAAGCACATGAGCCATCCTCCAGGTGTCTCGGATGTAGCAAGGAACTTTGCTATTCCGGAAGGTACTGGTGAAGCCATGGAGAAAAATCTGGTGGCCAACATCAATTACTTGGCCTCTCACCAACTACAAGATACTATAATGGAACAGCCACTCGATATATAACACCTGTGAATTGTGCGTCGCTCAAAGTGCCCACTGTAAACTCTGCTATCTGGGCACAAATTAGTGCAACGATGCGTGGACAAGAAATCCGTTTCCAGTGGGTCCTCAAATCGGTGGGAGCAGGCATCATGGCTTTTGGCAAAATGGTCTGAGGGGCACCGATGTCCAGCACACAGCAGGATATGTAATGCATATTTCGAAGTGAATTGCATCCGGGAAATAGCTATAAAGCCTACACTAAACCCGCGATTTGCAGCTCTATGCAGGTCGACCAATATTCAAGCGGCAAATTATTTATTTGGGGAAGACCTGCTCAAGCAAGTCAAAGACCTGGAGGAAGAGGCCAAGACAATAGGCCTCATGTAGACTTACGTTCCTTCCGCCAGGATGCCACCTCGCAGGTCATTTTTGACATGAAGGGGGTCAGATCCGGGGGCAGGACCAAGCAGAGTGGGGCCAGTGGGATGGCGGTATTACCCACCTGTATATGCCAACTACAACCCCAGCATGGCGAAAAGGACGAGAACTCCAAGGTCAACTATGGAGGTATGGGTGATTCATTCAGTCCAGGATAAATCTTCTGGGGATCAACCTCAGGTTGGGGGTAGGTTGCAGTTATTTTATGATGAATGGTGCTGCATACCATCAGATCTGTTTATACTGGACACTGTCTCAGGGTCTCGAATAGAGTTTATGTCAGGAATTCATCCACCTGCACAAAATATGCCTAGTCGGGTATTGTTTTTTTCTGGACCAGAAACTCAGTAGGTAATTGAGAGGACGACATACCAACCTCAACAATTTGTGTCCAATATATTCCCAGACAGAAAAAAGATGGTGGATGTCGAGTCATTCTGGATCTAACCCAATTAAATTCCTATGTCCAGTATAGGCATTTTTAAATGGACACCTCCAATACTGCTAAACTGCTGTTATCAGAAGGTTGTTATATGGCAACCATAGATCTGAAAGAAGCATATTATTCAGTAACAATTCATCATCAGTACCGAAGATACTTGAAATTTAGTTGGATGGGACAGTTGTGGCAATTTAAAGCATTACCCAATGGGTTAACCTCAGCTCCTAGGTTGTTCACAAAATTGTTAAAACCAGTGCTGGCGTTACTTCATGCCCAGAATCACATTGTAATGGCTTATCTAGATGATATCTTAATCATAAGCAACACTCAGGAAACAGCTGAGGAGTTGGTTTCAATAACCAAACACCTGTTTGAGAGGTTAGGGTTTCTTGTTCATCCAACAAAATCCAAGTTAGAGCCATCCCAAAAAATTGATTATTTGGGGTTTGTCATTGATTCAGTTGATATGTCAGTGACTTTGCCTACAGCCAAGGCTGTGGAAATCAGGGAGGTCTGTACCAGTCTCGCTGAAAAACAACACCCCCCCATCCGGGAAGTAGCCAGTGTTATTGGCAAATTGGTGGCAGCTTTCCCTGCAATGGAGTTTGGACCCTTGCACCATCAGAGTCTGCAACGGGCTAGAGAACAAGCACTTGAAGAACATGCAGGTCATTTTGATAGACCTATGCAGTTGCCAGCCAGAGCCATCACTGAATTCCAATGGTGGATCATCAATATTGTACAAACTACCAAAAACATTTTGGTTCAACAACCTTCAGTGGTTTTCCAAATAGATGTGTGCTTTGAGATGAGGAGCTACAGACAGCGAGTCTAGCTGTGGTGGTAGATGGAGTGTGCAAGAGGATTTAATCCTACACAGGCATGGTATAAATTACTTAGAATTGCTGGGTGCATTATATGGATTAAAAGCTTATCGTACAGCCATGAATAATTTACATGTTCAGCTCCAGATTGACAATACCTTGGCTGTTGCCTATATCAATCACATGGGAGGAATAAGGTCAGTATCATGTGATAATCTGGCTGACCTCATTTGGGACTGGTGTATTTCCAGAAATATGTGGGTCTCAGCTATCTACCTACCAGGTAGAGATAATGTGGTGGCAGACAACAGATCACGGAAATTTAATGACAACATAGAATGGATGCTAAATCCGGATGTTTTTAAAATGATTGTCAGCCTCTATGGTTTGTCAGATATTGATCTGTTTGCATCCAGGCTAAATCACCAGTTGCCTAAATATGTTTTGTGGGAACCAGATCCAGGAGCAGTAGCAGTGGATGCATTCTCGCTACATTGGGGAAGTACATTCTTTTACGCTTTTCCCCCATTCTGCCTCATTAGGCAATGCCTCACCAAAATAGAGCAGGACTCCGCCTCAGGCGTTTTGGTGGTTCCGGACTGGCCTACACAGCCATGATTCCCATTGGTGCTGAGAATGATTACTCAGCCATTCATGGCTGTCCCCAACTGCAGTAGTTTGTTGGTGCATCCAGTAACAGGAGACAGTCATCCGTTACATGATCGTATAAATTTGTTAATCTGCAGGTTCTGACCAGACCGTTCCAAGGGCTTCGACTGTCGAGTAGGACCATGAATGTGATAACTGCAGCTTGGAGAGATAGCACTAAAAAACAATATGTGTCTCATATTACGAAATGGGAGATATTTTGCTTGCAGTCAGATATATCTTATCATACTGCAAGCATACCGAATGTATTGGAGTTCCTTGCTACATTGCATTTTGATGAACACTTGAGCTATAGTGCCATTAATAGTGCTCGGAGTGCTTTGTCCTCCTATTTAGGGCAGTTTTCAGAACAACAATCTATCGGGTCTCACCCGTTAGTATCCCGATTCATGAGAGGAATCTTTAACAAGAACCCTCCTAAGCCTAGATATACAGAAATCTGGGGTGTCAGTATAGTTCTCACACTGCTTTGGCAATGGGCTCCAATTACGTCACTGTCTTTTCAGAACTTAACATGTAAAGTGGTTATGCTCATGGCGCTAGTATCAGCGCAACGAGTTCAAACATTGCAAAAGCTACAGCTAGATAGCATGTACTCTTCTGTAGATAACATTACGTTTTATGTGTATGATTTAATCAAACAAAGGAGGTCAGGAATGGTCGGAACCAAAGTAAGCTTAAAATATATCCCGTTGACCAAACGTTATGTGTAGTCAATCACCTGAGTCAATATATCAAGGTAACTAAGAGTCTCAGCGACTCTGAGGCAGCAATGCTCATCAGCCACAAAAAACCCATAAAAAGGTGTCAGTACAAACTATTTCTGGATGATTAAAACAGGTTTTGGATTGTGCTGGAGTAGACACTCATGTGTTTAAATCTGACTCTACCAGGGCGGCATCAACATCCGCAGCGAAGGCGCAGGACATGCCTCTAGACCAAATCCTCGGGGCCGCAGGATGGTTGAAGGAGGCGACCTTCTCCAATTTTATAAAAATCTGTCCTGACAGTGCAAGGTTTTGAGCATGCTGTTTTGGGTTTGGTTTGATCTATTTTTCTTTCTAAATTTCATTTGTAATTTGCCCCTGGACAGAGGGGTTATACTGTTTTGTTTGTTATTATTATTAAAAATGATTATTGGATAATTCGAAGCAATGTTCAATACATTATTTATTCACTACTTTGTCAAATGAAGCAGTATGTCGTATAGAATGGATCTACGGCATGAAATCACAGAGCTTTGAAATCTTCACATAGTCATTCACGTGACTCCGAAGTAAAATAGTAAGATTAAACGAGAACTTGCCAGTTTGAAGATTGATCTTTATTTTATGAGGAGTTACGATGAGGGATTACGTGCCCTTCGCTCCTGGCCCTCATAATTGCAAAGATCATCTATTAGTTCTAGTCTTCTGAGCCTTACTATATCACTTCGACTATAGTTTCTGTGTTTTCACGCCACTGATTTGAAGTATGACGCGCATGCGCCTGGCGGTGCTTCTTCACGTAATCCCTCATCGTAACTCCTAATAAAATATAGATCAAACTTCAAACTGGTAAGTTCTCATTTAATCTTACTATTTTATTGTGTATTGTGTGTTCTTTTAAGTGTATCGCTGCTGGAAAATTCATTTCACTGCATGTAATGTGCATATGACAAATAAAATTGGCTTTGACTTTGACTGTTCTCAAGATACTTCCATTGAGTGCCCCAAGCTCCCCAGTCCTCATGTCTTTCTCCAAAGTAAAAACAGAGGAGAAATATTCATTGAGGACTTAGCCCATCTCCTGTGGCTCCACATTGAAACATCCGGTGGCGCTGTTGCTAGCTGCCTCCGCCCACGGTCTGGCTGCCTTTAAAAAAAAATTTTGTTATGTTTACAGTGTGTTTTTTTCATTTTTTTGTATTTTTTCGGTATTTTATGTGGGGGGAAGTGGGTAGGGTAAGGGGGAACCATCCTTCAGTCTCTTCCTGACGAGGATGCGGCTATTATTCGAGTCGCCTCCTTCCCCTCCCCCCTCACGGCCTACCAGCTGGATTGGCGCGGCCTTTCCTGCCAGGACCGGACCAGAGCTTCAGCAGTGGCGGCGAGGCACTGGAAACATCGCGGAGCGGGCACGGCCTTCCTAGGATCACCGCTTGGAGCTCCGGAGTGTTGGTCTGCTGCTCCAACATCGCGGAGCTGTGGGTGCTGATCTCCCAACGCGGGTTGCACTGACTTTAACATCGCGGAGTCCTGGGACCCTTTGCCGCGAGTCACCAGCGCGAAACTCCGTCCAGTGTGGCCTGTGGACATCGGGATCCGCGGACTCCGGTGGAAGGTGGCCGACGAGAGATTGCCAGCGAGAGGACCTGAACATCGGGCCGCCCATATCGGCGACTACGGGTTGCTCGGGAGGCCCTGACCACAGATGAACATTGGGGAACATCGGCGAGGAGGTTGACTGGACTTTGGTCCTTCCGTCACAGTGGGGAACTTTGGTGCTGCTGTGGGAATGTTTATGTTGTGGACTACTGTGTTCCGTGTTTCGTGTTTAATTTTCTTTTTTTTTTGTACGACTAAGGGAAAAAGGATACAAAGGAGATTTATTATCACATACACCCATTGGTGTAGTGAAATTTGACTTGCCATGCAGCACACAGATAAGGATAAGACATAACATTAAAAATTTAACAATAAACATAAAAACATCCCCCCACAATGGTTCCCACTGTGAGGGAAGCCACAAAGTCCAGTCCCCAACCTCATGTCCACCCATAGTCAGGCCTATTTAGGCCTCCGCTGTTGCCTTTACGGAGGACCGATGTTCCACGCCGTTCTCGCCGGGTGATGGTACTCCGGCGTCGGGAGAATCTTCTCAGCAGCTGAATTTTGTTGTCTCTTCATTGAAGACATTGACAATAAATTAAATCAAATCAAATCCAAATCAAAGTTGACTGCTTTGACTCCTGATGGGTCCCATTTCTCTCTGGTTACCCTTATTCTCTAGTATAAATAAAATCTCTTGGGATTATCCTTAATGCCTTCTGCCAAAGCCATCTCCTGTCCCCTTTTTGCCCTCCTATTTTCTAGTCTAGTTTGCTCCTCAGTTCCCCAAATTCCTCCAGGTATACACTTTATCCCAGCTGCTTATACCTGCTCCATGCCTACTTCTCACTCTTGACCAGAGCCTCATCATCCAAGCTATATTGCGCTCACCTGCCTTGCCTTGTAGGACGGAGGAACTGCAAATGTTGGTGTAAACCAAAGGAAGTCACAAAAGCTATAGTAACTCAATGGGTCAGGCAGCATCTCTGGAGAAAAGGAATAGGTAACATTTCGGGTCTCAATCCAAAACATCACCTATTCCTTGCCCTTCACTCTAACAGGAACATGAATGTCCTGCACTCATGTCGGCTCACTTTTAAAAACATCCCACTTTCCTTTTCCTTCAAACAACCTGCTCCAATCAACTTGAGCGAGTTCCTGTCTTACACCTTCAAAGTTGGCCTTGCCCCAATTTAGAATTTTAACTTGTGGGCCTGCCCTGTCTCTATCCATAACTATCTTAAAACCTAATAGAACAGTGGTCGTTGGTTCCAAAAGGCTCCTCCATGAACACTTCATTCACTTGCGCTTTCCAATCTCCCAAGACTAGATCAAGCATTGCTCTCTCCCATGTAGGTCCCTCTACATATTGCCGAAGGAAACTTTCCTGAACATATTTGACAAATTCAGAGCCATCAAAACCTTTTGAACTATGACATTTCTAGTCAATAATGTGGAAGTTAAAATCTCCTACGACACCAACCTCATTAGACCTACAGCTGCCTGCAATCTCCCAGCACATTTGCTCATCTACTTCATGTCGATTATTTGGGAACCAGTAGTACACTTCCAACAAGATTATCATCTCTTTCCTGTTCCTCAGCTCCACCCACATAGCCTCACTAGATGAACCGTCCATAATATCACCTCTGACCACCGCTGTGACATCCTCCACAACCAATAACCCAACACCCCCTCCTCTTACCCCTACCGTTGTCTTTCCTAAAGCACCTGAAACTGATCTACTATTTTCTTAACCAGGTTTTTGTAATGGCTACAAAGTCCCAGTCGTACATACCAATCCATGCCCATGTTCATACCCGTCAGGCCTTTTACATTAAAATGTGTAACAGTCCTACCTCGCTCCCTGCCTTTCTCCTGCCTATTCTGATGACTAAACTTTCTCTCAAGACCTTCCATAGAAAATAGAAAATAGGTGCAGGAGGAGGCCATTCGGCCCTTCGAGCCAGCACCGCCATCGAGCCAGCACCATGCCAACTTCTAACCTCTCACCTGCCTCGGTCCTGTATTGAATTCCATCCCGCTGCCAATCTAGTTTAAACCCACCCATGTAGAACTAGCAAACCTACCTGACAGGATGTTGGTCCCCCTCCAGTTAAGTTGCAACCCATCCTTCTTGTAGAGGTCTCCACTGCCCCAGACGAGATCCCAATGGTCTAGAAATCTGAATCTCTGCCCTCTGCACCGACTACTCAGCCACACATTCATCTCTCCTATCTTTCTGTTCCTACTCTCACTAGTACATGGCACTGGAAACAAACAGAGATCACTAGGCCGGACGTCATGCCGTTTTGCCTTTTATCCAACTCCCCATACTCATTTTGCAGAACCTTCTTTCTTTTCCTACTGTGGAAGTTTTTTAATGTGATTTAGGTTCACAATACAAAACAGATTCAGATCTTCGCAAAAATGTCACTTCAAAAATTATACTTTAGCAATTAAACACATGTTGAGGAAATAAAACATGTTCAACTCCTTTCCTTATCTATTTTTTTAATTAAGTTATTTTCATTCAAACTAAATCTCCAACATCCATAATAATTTTGCTAATATTTCAAGTATCTTTCAAGATGTTGTCTGTTCTTAAAAGTGCATTTATTTCTGAATGCATTCAGATATTTTCCCAGCAGAATAGTTATGGAAACATTATTACAAATAACCCTGTTAATAATTCCCAGAACAATTATTTAAACTATGCTTATTTCCCTAAAGCTGCTCTTTATCATTATATATTTATGAAACAAAAAAGATATCTGTGTATTCAATTTTATTCAAGAACCATTAAATATGCTTCCAAATGCCCAATAAATGCTTTAGAAAAATGTTGGATAATCAACAGAGGATAAAGAAAACTGGAAGTCTGAAGAAGGGTCTCGACCCGAAACGTCGCCTATCTCCTTCGCTCCTTAGATGCTGCTGCACCCGCTGAGTTTCTCCAGCTTTTTGTGTACCCACAGTATAAATACAGCTGTTCTGTGAAGACCTCAGAGGTTTGTTAGAGAACATTAGTGAACAAAGCATGTTCCTTGGGCATTATGAAGCCCAAGGAACACACCAGACAGGTCAGGGATAAAGTTGTGGAGGTTGAAAGCAGGGTTAGGTTATAAAAAAATATCCCAAGCTTTGAACATCTCATGGATCACTGTTCAATCCATCATCCGAAAATGGAAAGAGTATGGCACAACTGCAAACCTACCAAGACATGGCCGTCCACCTAAACTGACAGGCCGGACAAGGAGAGCATTGATCAGAGAAGCAGCCAAGAGGCCCATGGTAACTCTGGAGGAGCTGCAGAGATCCACAGCTCAGGTGGGAGAATTTGTCCACAGGACAACTATTATTCGTGCACTCCACAAATCGCCCTTTATGGAAGAGTGGCAAGAAAAAAACCATTGTTGAAACAAAGCCATAAGAAGTCCCGTTTGCAGTTTGCCACAAGGCATGTGGGGACACAGAAAACATGTGGAGGAAGGTGCTCTGGTCTGATGAGACCAAAATTGAAGTTTTTGGCCTAAATGCAAAATGCTATGTGGTGGAAGACTAACACTGCACATCACCCTGAACACACCAGCGCCACTGTGAAACATGGTGGTGGCAGCATCATGCTGTGGGGGTGCTTTTCTTCAGCAGGGACAGGGAAGCTGGTCAGAGTTGATGGGAAGATGGATGGAGCCAAATACAGGGCAATCTTGGAAGAAAACCTGTTAAAGTCTGCAAAAGACTTGAGACTGGGGCAGAGGTTCACCTTCCAGCAGGACAACGACCCTAAACATACAGCCAGAGCTACAATGGAATGGTTTAGGTCAAAGCATATTCATGTGTTAGAATGGCCCAGTCAAAGTCCAGACCTAAATCCAATTGAGAATCTCTGGCAAGACTTGAAAATTGCTGTTCACAGACGCTCTCCATCCAATCTCACTGAGCTTGAGCTATTTTGCAAAGAAGAATGGGCAAACATTTCAGTCTCTAGATGTGCAAAGCTGGTAGACACATACCCCAAAAGACTTGCAGCTGTAATTGCATCAAAAGGTGGTTCTACAAAGTATTGACTCAGGGGGGCTGAATACTTTTGCACGCCACACTTTTCAGTTTTTTACTTGTAATTTGTAATTGAAACCATGTATCATTTTCCTTCCACGTCACAATTATGCTCCACTTTGTGTTGGTCTATCACATAAAATGCCAATAAAATACATTTACGTTTGTGGTTGTAACGTGACAAAATGTGGAAAAGTTCAAGGGGTATGAATACTTTTGCAAGCCACTGTATATAAGATCTGGAACCTTCATCAGAACGGAGAAAGAAACAAAGCCAGTTAGTCAGGGTAACCAAGAAGGTGGGTGATGGCACTGAGTGGAACAAATTTCTGCAAATAAGTAAAATAATGTTTTTACTCTGAAACTTAAGTATTTTTCCAACCATATTTTGTTGTTTCTGCCAGATCATTGATGTGACCATATTCTAAGTCACAATCGACTTCCTTCTGACTTTGATGACAAAGGCAGCAACTTCTCATCGACCATTTCATGCTGTCTGCTTGCATTGATGTGGTTGATCTCACCGCCATCTCCCAAAGTCTTGGCATCATTACCCAACTCAGATGACATGAGTGCAATGGCTGTGCACTTCCATATCACAGTAGCCAGATAATCCCCTGTAGTACAGTATCTCTTCATCAATGTGAACCATTGTTGTTACTATGGGGACACGCATGGGCCCCAGCTACGCTTGCCTCTTTGTTGGGTACGTCGAACAATCCTTGTTCTCGGCGTACCAGGGCCCCATCCCCGACCTCTACCTCCGTTACATCGACGACTGCTTTGGTGTCACCTCCTGCACCCACACACAACTGACTGACTTCATTCATTTCACCACCAACTTCCATCCGGCACTCAAATACACTTGGACCATTTCCGACACTTCCCTACCATTCCTTGACCTCACCATCTCTATTGCAGGTGATACGCTCCTGACCGACATCCACTACAAACCTACTGACTCCCACAGCTACCTGGACTACTCTTCCTCCCACCCTGCTTCCTGTAAGGACTCCATCCCCTATTCCCAATTCCTCCGTCTACGCCGCATCTGCTCCCAGGATGAGGTGTTCCACACCAGGTCATCTCAAATGGCCTCATTCTTCAGAGAACGGGGATTCCCCTCCCCCACTATTGATGAGGCTCGCACCAGGGTCTCCTCCATACCCCGCAACACTGCCCTCGCTCCCCATTCCCCCACTCGCAAACAGGGCAGAGTCCCCCTGGTCCTCACCTTTCACCCCACCAGCCGGCAAATACAACATATAGTCCTCCGCCAGTTTCGCCACCTCCAACGTGACCCCTCCACCCGCCACATCTTCCCATCTCCCCCCCTGTCTGCCTTCCGCAAAGACCGCTCCCTCCGCAACTCCCTTGTCCATTCTTCCATCCCCTCCCACTCTACCCCTTCCCCGGGCACTTTCCCTTGCAACCGCAAGAAATGCAACACTTGTCCCTTCACCTCCCCCCTCCACTCCTTTCAGGGACCCAAGCAGTCCTTCCAGGTCCGACAGAGGTTCATCTGCACCTCCTCCAACCTCATCTACTGCATCCGCTGCTCCAGATGCCAGATGATCTATATCGGTGAGACCAAGCGGAGGCTTGGCGATCGCTTCGCCGAACTCCTCCGCTCGGTCCGCAATAACCAACCCGACCTCCCGGTGGCTCAGCACTTCAACTCCCCCTCCCATTCCACATCCGACCTCTTGGTCCTGGGCCTCCTCCACGGCCAGAGTGAGCAACACCACAAGCTGGAGGAACAGCACCTCATATTCCGCTTGGGGAGTCTGCATCCTTTGGGCTTGAATATTGAATTTTCTCAATTCTGTTAACCCTTGCTGTCTCCTCCCCTTCCCACCTCTCCCTCAGCCCTCGGGCCCTGGCATTCCCTCTATCTCTATCTCCCACCCCCACCCCAGTCGCACCAGCTTCTCATTTTCACACCACAAACAGCTTACAATGGCTTGTTCCCTTTATCACCGATACCTTTTTGCATATCTTTCACTCATTGTTCCTTATCTCTCCACATCACCGTCTATATCTCTCGTTTCCCTGATCCCTGACCAGTCTGAAGAAGGGTCTCGACCCGAAACGTCGCCTATCTCCTTCGCTCCTTAGATGCTGCTTGACCCGCTGAGTTTCTCCAGATTTTTGTGTACCCCCCATTGTTGTTACATGCTGAGAAGACATTTATTTATTGGGGGGGGGGGGTGGGGGGGGGGGGGGGGGGGGGGGGGGGGCAATTTTGACGCAAGAGGTTTAATTTTCATCACTTCACCTGGGTGTGTAATATTCCTTTCCAATCGGCTTCCCAAAATGTACTTGTTCCTACATTTTACCCTATATTCCAAATATACTCTTCGGGTAAAAGTCTAAAAAACACAGCTCAAATTTTTATCAACGTAATCACTTTGGGAATTCTATATATATTTTTTAAATAACCTGTTATTTGTGTGTTCAGGATAGGAAAATAATCTGGTAATAGCAATCTAATGATAGGTGCAGAATTAGATTGTATGAGTGCCAGTCGCCAATATGTTAGGCAGGTATGTAGTATCTGTTTTTATAGAAATCTTGCTCATCTTAATTATCTGGGTTTAGTGAAAATATCGCCAGTGCACAGCAGACTGAAGGGCAATCTTATACCCATGATACAAGTGAAGTGGAAAATGCTGATTGATTTTCAAATAACAGTGAATGGGAAAAAAATGGAGTAATGGAAAAGTCTTCCAGAATATTTTTTATCTCAAGCTAATGGGAAATGTAAAGATTAATGAAGTTCATTTAATCAGTTTTTAAAAATTTAATTTGGTTTGAGGCTTTCCAAATAGGATTAATTAAACAACTAAAATCTATTTTAAATAATTGATTCAGTTAGGAGATATATATACAGATAAAAATCAGCAACTTGGCATTAGATCTAACATGCAAAATAATGTTATCTATTATATTACATGGTCTACAGTTGCCAGGTCCATAAGGACAGATAACACAGCAGAAGTAAACAGCAGAAACAGTAAACAGTATTTATTTAATACTTTGCTCTTTGAATAGTCATTGAAAATTACATCAGAGGCTAATTTGTTTTTAAAATGTGAGGAGGAGGAGGAGGAGGCCATTTGGCTCATCATGCTTACACTCTTTGTACGCTTTGTTTGGTTGTGTGTTGTTAATTTAATAGTAAGATTAAATGAGAACTTACCAGTTTGAAGTTTGATCTTTATTTTATAAGGAGTTACGGTGAGCGATTACGTGATGAAGACCCGCCAGTGCGCATGCGCGTCAATCTTCAAAGCATCGGTGTGAAATCACAGTAACTACAGTCGAAGTAATATAGTAAGACTCAGAAAACTAGAACTACCAGATGATCTTTGCGATTATGAGGGCCGGGAGCCAATGGCACGTAATCGCTCACCGTAACTCCTCATAAAATAAAGATCAAACTTCAAGCTTTTTTAGTTCTTGTTTAATCTTACTATTTTACTTCGAAGTCACGTGAGTGATTCCATGAAGGTTTCAAAGCTCTGTGATTTCATGCCGTAGATCCAGGTCCATACGACACACTGCTTCGGTTGACAGAGGATAAACAAATAATATATTGAACATAGTTTGAATTATACAAATTAATGTTTTAATAACAAAAGAAACAATAACAACCCCTCTCTCGCAGGGGGAAATTACAAAACAGAACCCAAAATAGCATGCCCAAATCCTTCGGTCGTGAGGAGAGGATTGTTATATAACTGTTGAATTCCCTTCACTGTACCATCCTGCGGCCCTGAGGCAGCGTCCAGTGCCCTCGCTGTGGATGTTGATGCCACCCTGGTGGAGTGAGATTTAAACACATCAGTGTCTACTCGAGCACAATCCAAAACCTATTTCAGCCACCTGGAAATGATCTGCATCGACACCTTTCTATGAGGTTTTTTGTGACTGACGAGCCTCGTTGTTTCGGACCCTCTAAGATTCTTTGTGACCTCAATATATTGACGTAGGTGCGTAACTACACATAGTCGCAGGTCAATGGCGTATGCTCTAAAGCTCATTTTGGTCCCGGACATCCCTGGCCTTTGCTTGATTAGATCATATACATAAAACGTAATATTATTTACAGAAGAATGCATGCTGTCCAGTCGTAGCTTTTGCAATATCTGGACCCATTGCGTTGAAACGAGCGCCATGAGCATGACCACTTTAAGTGTTAAGTTTGTAAAGACAAATGTAATTAGAGCCCATTGATGAAGTAGTGTGAGAACTATGCTCACATCCCAGATTTCCGTATATCTAGGTCCAGGAGGGTTCTTGTTAAAAATACCTTGCATGAATCGGGACACCAATGGATGAGATCTGACAGAATGTTGTGCTGACCCCTGCCATAAATAGGAGGACAGTGCACTCCTAGCACTATTAATGGCACTATAACTCAATTGCTCGTCAAAGTGCAATATAGCAAGGAACTCCAATACATCAGGTATGCCTGCAGTATGATAAGATATATTTGACTGTAAGCAGAACATCTCCAATTTTATAATATGAGATATGTGTTGTTTTTTAGTACTATCCCTCCAGGCCGCAGTAATCACATCCACGGTCGACTTGATAGTCCGAGCCCCTGGAACGGTCTCGTCAGAATCTGCAAATCATCAGATTAATACGATCATGTAAAGGGTGACTCTCTCCTGTTACACGGTGAAGCAACAAGTTGCTGCATTTGGGGATAACCATGAATGGCTGTCTCAGAACCAGTGGGAACCATGACTGTGTGGGTCAGTCGGGGACTACCAAGATGCTTGAAGCGGAGTCCTGCTCAATTTTCGGTGAGACATTGACTGATGAGGCAGAATGGGGGAAAAGCATAAAAGAACATATTTTCCCAATGTTGCGAGAATGCATCCACCGCTACTGCCCCTGGATCTGGTTCCCATTAGACGTATTTAGGTAACTGGTAATTTAGCCTGGATGCAAACAGATCTATGTCTGGCAATCCATACTGGGTGACATCTTTTAAAAAACTTTTGGATTCAGCATCCATTCTGTGTTGTCATTAAACTTACGTGCCTGGTGTCTGCCACCACATTATCTCTACCTGGTAGGTAGATTGCCGAGACCCAGATGTTCCTAGTAATACACCAGTGCCAGATGAGGTTAGCCAGATTATCACATGATAATAACTTAATTCCACCCATGCGATTAATATATGCAACTGCTGTGGTATTGTCAATCTGGAGCTGAACATGTAAATCATGCATTGTTGAACAGTACGCTTTTAGGCCATAGAATGCCCTCAACAATTCTAAATAGTTTATCCCATGCATCTGTAGGATTAATGCCTCTTGCATATTCCATCTGCCACCGCAGCTAAAATTGGTATCAGTGGCTCCCCATCCCGAAGTACTCACATCAGTTTGCAAGACAATTGAAGGTTGTTTACTCAGAATGTTACTAGAAGAACGTGAGACATTTGTTATCCACCATTGCAACTCGGTGATAGCTTCGACTGACAACTGCATCGGTCTATCGAAATGACCTGCATGTTTTTTGAGTGCCTGTTCCTTAGCATGTTGCACATTCTGATAGTGTAGAGGCCCAAATTGCACTGCTGGGAAGGTTTCCACTAATTTGCCAATAACACCAGTCACTCATCGGATGGGGGGTTTCTGTTCATCTACCAGATTGCTGCAAGCCTCCGTAATTTCTAAACTTTTGGCTGTAGGCAGAGTCACTGACATGTTAGTTGAATCAATGGCGAACCCCAAATAGTCAATGATTCTAGATGGCATCAATTTGGATTTAGTTGGATGGATGAGGAACCCCAACCTCTCGAACATATGTTTGGTAACAGAAACAGAACATTCAGCTGCCTCCTGAGTGTTGCCTACAATCAGAACATCATCCAAGTATGCCATCACAATGTGATTCTGAGCCAAGAGTAGTCCCAATACTGGTTTCAACAATTTTGTCAATAACCTAGGGGCTGAGGTTAACCCATTAGGCAAAGTTTTAAACTGCCACAGCGGTCTCTTCCAACTAAATGTCAAGTATCTATGGTAATTGTAATAAATTGGTACTGAATAATATGCATCTTTCAGATCTATACTTGCCATATAACATCTTTTGGAAACCAATTGCTTAGCAGTACTGAAATTTTCCATTTTAAAATGTTTATAGTGGACATTGGAGTTCAGTCGGGTTAGGTCTAAAATGACTTGACATCCACCATCCTTCTTTTGCTTGGGGAATATATTAGACAGAAACTGCTGAGGCTCATGTGCCGTACTTTCAATTACCCCTTTTTTGGATAATGTTTCAATTTCATCATTTACCTGTAAAGTTTCTGGTTTTGAAAATACCAATTCCCGACTTAGTGTATGTTATGTGGGTGGATGTAATTCAAAAATAAACTCAATTCAAAACCCCTGGATACTGTTCAGTATAAATGGATCTGATGTTATGCAGCACCATTCATTGTAGAACAATTGCAATCTACCGCATATGTGCTTTGTCGTATGTGCTTTGATAAGGCCGACCGTCTTCGCCTCGTCATCCAAGTCCTGACTTGCTTTGCCAGATCTTCACCAAACAACAAGTTTGGTGGCGACATGTTAGATGATCTGCACAGTGCTGCAAATTTCGGATTTAAAGTTGGCTTGATGGCGTGTTTCCTCAGGCAGTTAATCTCAAAGTGGGCATTGCACAGCAGGGCTAACATATCCTGCTGTGTGTCTGATAGTGTGCCCCTTTGACTGACCACCCAAATGCCGTTATGCCTGCTCCGATTAGCTTTAAGACTTTCTACAGCCTTAGTTCATGCGATCGCATGGTTGCACCCATTTGCCCCCAGATGGCCTGGCTCACAGTGGGCACTCTGAGTGATGCACAATTCACAGGTCTCATATATTGTTTGGATGTTTCATCCATTGTTAAATCTTGGAGCTGGTGAGAAGCCATGTAATTAATGTTTCTGGCCAGATTTTCCTCCATTTCCTCACCAGTTCCTGCCAGTATGGCGAATTTGCATGCCAAATCCGGCACATCTGGAGCTAAGCTCTTGTGCTTTGAGGTGTGCTCCTCTGCTATACTACCAACTTCAGGGTCAGTATCATACTGCCCCGGCTCTCCCTGCTCATACATGAGGGAGGTATCATGCAGCCCTTGACATGGCGCTGCTGGCTTGGGCCCCAATGCAGACCCGCAGACATATGGTTCCTCCTGTTGGTACAGGTCTTCCCTGTATAGACCTCTGCTGGAGGTTGCTGATGCAGGCTGCTGGGGTAACCCAGGAGTATAGAACTCTGGTTGGAACACCTCATGATGGAGTATCCCTTCCAGAAGGTGCTCCATTTTGTCTAGACGTCCCCAGATGTCTTTCATGGTGGGAGGAGAGTCCTCTTGGCCTGACTCATCAGAGTCCACAGGTCTTACCGATTTTCTTTTAGCCTTCCTCCCGACTGGAGTGGCCATGGTGCTCTCTGGTGCTGGATTAGCTGCCGCTGGTTGATCTGCCGGAAGTTCTGGAGGCGGCATAAGCGCCCGCCCGCTGATTGCACTCCCGCGGTCAAGTTCCTTGCCTTTCTCGGCAGCACGCCTCAACCTCCCTTTAACTAGTTTATCCATGTTCACGCTGGCTCCTGAAACCAGTCTTACAGAACTCTGGGAACGATCGCAGCACAGTTTAAAAACTTACCTGCGAGTTTTTAACTTACCGCTGATGGAGCTGCGCTCTCCAGCCCATCGCTGCGCCATGCGTCTGACATAATGACGCGCATGCGCAATGGCGGGTCTTCTTCACGGAATCACTCATGTGACTCCAAAGTAAAATTACCATTTGCTGATGAAATGGAAACATAGAAAATAGGCACAGGAGAAGGCCATTCAGCCCTTCGAGCCAGCACCGCCATTCATTGTGATCATGGCTGATCGTACCCAATCAATAACCCATGCCTGTCTCCTCCCCATATCCCTTGATTCCACTAACCCCTAGAGCTCTATCTAACTCTCTCTTAAATCCATCCAGTGATTTGGCCTCATCTGCCCTCTGTGGCAGGGAATTCCACAAATGGGTACTGTCTGGGAATGGGAGACTGCCTGCGAGCATGCAATATTAGATTAATTAAATTTGAACAATTATTCAATGTATTCTTACTATGATTCGGTAGATTTCAAAAAGGCTCAAGACAGTTTGTGCTGTGAGGGGTAAACACTATCTTTGTTAATGCAGGCCTCTCTTTTTGTAAAATATAACAGAAATGCAATAACATGAAGAATTTTGAATTTAGAAATAACAATATAGAAAGTGTGATTGCAATAGATAGTGGAAAGATTTTGCAGTGCGAGGAGATGAGTCACTTGGTAGATTATATTCAACCCCTGACTTGCATTTATAGCCATCATATTGGCTGGTCCAATTGAGTTTTGTATCAATGGTCACTCTCAGAATATTAACGGTGTGAACATTGATGAAATAAAATACCAGTGAATATCCAGGTTAGGTGGTTAGACATTTTCCTGTTAGAAATGGTTATTACTTCGCATTTCTTGTGGCACAATTATTATTTATGAATGAACAAGAAAAAAAGGGAATTGGGATTATGTACATGCGATTTGAAATTAACAGCCGGAAGAAGTAGGGTCCTGAACTGAAATGTCATCTGTCCTTTCTCCTCCGCATATGCTGCCTGGTCTGCTGAGTTCCTCCAGCACCTTGTTCATTCAACCATACCCGTATCATTCCTGAGATAACACGATGAAAACAATGTGCAGTATTCCAGAACTGGTCTCACCAAAGTCCTCTTCAATTTCAGCAGGATTTCCCTAATCTTGAAATCTGAAAACTCACGATAAAGATCAATATGAAAGTTAACATCAGATTTCCATTAATAAATAAATTATCCTTTAACCCATATGCATTGAATCTATCCTCTACTGTGTTCCAAAGTGACAACTATTGGAAAGAAAATCAAAATGATTAAATGCAATAGCAATGTGAATAACTGTCTTAGAGTTCTTCTCAAATGTGTATAAATATAAATATTTAATTTTGTGCAACTCCGTTTTGGATGCAGTTTGGATTTCAACCAAAATAGAATACATGTGGTGTGTCAAATCAGCAATGTTTTCCTGATTTCCATTTCACCAGAAAATTCAGAAATAACAGAAGCTACCCGACTTGAAAATGATCAAAACACGAATTACTAAATTGCATGTCTATGCCAAAATCTGACCCCTTCCACAACCAAAATCAGTGTTATTTCTAATATTTTTACACTGATTTTTGGCTTTTATGTTATCATTTTAAACTAATTTTCTCGAGTTCTGCATTAAGATCACTTACACACTGCAACAATATAATTCAATGGGAAGTCAGCTGCCCTCCGATATTTTACCCACGGTGCAGTCAATTCTGTATTTTCTGTGTGCCATTGGAGAATTTGATTATTTGCAGAGGCAGCACAAGTGAACTTACTTCTAATTAATAAAAGATAGAGACATGCATTTCTACACCCCCATCCTGGTTTAGGAAGCTGCTGATTATCCTCTTACCCTCTACTTTGTCATATCCATCCACTGCTATTGTCTTGCTGCCCTTGCCCTCTCTTACAGAGCACTGATCAGGATTAAGCTAATTTAGTGATTTCTCAGAATCATTGAAGAACAATCCAGCCTTCTGATCTTTATTGGGGAGATGACTATTTAAACAAAATCCCTGGTTGTTAATGAAGATGATGCAGATATCTTGTTTCTCTTTATTCCATCTGGATTTGTATCTCTGCACTTCACTGAACTACCAACGATGTTCTATTTTATAATTTTAAGGAAAAAGGAAACATAACTTAAAAGTACTTTTAGAAAGCTCCATATTTAGACGTGCTTAAAATTTTTCAGTTTTTTTGAACAAATTAACTAGCATTAAGAAAAACATATATTTACATTAGATTGTGATTTTTATTTCAGCCCTGTTAACAGTAGATATTCTCAGGAAAAGAACAGTTATCTCGTGTTCACAGATGATAACAGAGGGATGGACATACTTTGATTCCTTGTATATTATTAAAGGATTTGTGTCATCCTATGAGACTGTTCTTTCCATCTTCAATATTAATCTTGCTTCATGTTGAATTTGTTTTGGTTCAAGGAGAATAGATTCCATGCTTAAAAGTGCAAATACTTCGCTATGGTCTTCTGATTCCGAGTAACTCTCAATGGGATCTGGGGGTTGAGAGTTAGTCAGAACTAACTAGTTTTTGAATATAAATGTAGAAAATTATTTCAACCTCCACACCAAGCATTCTATGCATCGTTCTAGTTTCTGTGAAGTACACAATTGACTGCAGTTGAGACAGCTCACAGGGTTGATTTATGGGTTGAAGGGAAGGTCAACCGCACACATTTGACAAATATGTCAATGGATATTTTTAAGGCGGAGATGGACAGATTCTTGATTAGTCGTGGGTTGTAGGAGGAAGGCAGGAGAAGGGAGTTGAGAGGTAAAAATACATCAGCCATGATTGAATGGCAGAGTAGACTTGATAGACTGAATGTCCTAATTCCGTTCCTATAGCATGAACTTGTGAACCTATACTCATTGGAATTGGAATTTGAAAAGATGGATGTTGAGAAGATGCTTCCCCTCATGGGGGAATCTAGAATTTGGTCAGCATATTTAACAGTGACCAGGGTTCACCTTGAATTTGCAAGGTGATTATGGTTTGGAATTAATTCATGACATGTTGGAAGCATTGAGCAGCAGTACTAGTTGTCGGACAATGTGAAAATGTGAAATTATTGTGAATAAGTGTTCAATATTTAATGCAGAGGTATGGAGGGATTTCTTCTCTCAGAAGGTCCTGAGCTTTGGGCATAATTACCCCAGAGAATTCTGGAGGTTGAAAGAATTTTTGGTCCATTGGAGAGTCAACAGTTATGGGGAAGAGACAGATCTGAAGCCAACATCAGCTCAGATTATCGAATGTCACAGCAGGGGCTTAGTTTTATTCATTTCCCATGTCTTACATTCTTATTCTTTTTTATTGTGCATTCCCCAAACGATTGTTTACACTGAATTATTGAGTAAATTGCACTGACTGCAACACTCTCATGAACATCAGAATTTGAATGATCTCAAAATCAAAGAGACCCCAGCTACAACAATGCTGAGATTAATTTAAGTATATAAAATAATTAGTATATAAAAGTATGAGAAGCCTTGGTAGGGTAGACAGTCAGAATCATTTTTCCTAGGAAGGAAATGGTCATAGAAGTGAGATAGGGAAAGTTTAAAGGAAATCTGCAGGGCAAGTTTTTTTTACACAGACGGTGGTGAGTGCCTGCAACATGATGCTGGGGGTGGTGGTTATGTCCGACTATTGGATAGGGACATGGATATGCAGGGAATGGAAGGATATTGATTATGTGCAGGCAGAATGAACTCGGTCTTGGCATTATATTCAGCACAGACGTTGTGAGCCAAAGGACTTGTTCTTGTGCTGTAATTATTTGTCTTCTATGCACTAATTCTAGAATTTGCTTTAGGAATAATTTCTAATTTAATTTGATAATCTATATATAATCTGTGTATAAATTGCCATCCTAAATTATACAAATGGAAAATAAGAACATATGAAGATTAATATTATAATGAATGCAGCTAAAGTGCAATAACAGGATTTTCTAATCAACATGTGGGTGTCCAACAAATAACTTAATCCGCCAGCTAAAAATACACCTTGTGGGGTGTTCTTGTTCATGCTGTTGCTCTGAGATATTGAACATGAGAAAAATACCTGGCATAAATCCAAGAACATAATGCTACCTCCACATTGATGGAGCTCACAGAATGCCTTGAGGGTACACGGGAGTCCGATTTTACCCACCAAGTCACAGATAAATTGGAAAACAAATCTTCACAAGCATTACACAAGGATCAGCTAAAAACCAAGATTATGTACATAATGTTTTCTTCGGTAGTATTGCCTTTAGGGTGACAGAAGGAGGATGTGACCAGAGTTACATATTTTGAACCTATTCCATGATCCATTTTATTTTACTCATTCACACTGAGGCCTGTGTGTGAAAGCTATCCTAAAAATGTCTTTCCAGACAACAGTTGGGAGCCAAACGGCAAATTGTGGGTTTGTTGTAAGCTGGTAAAGTCTTCCCGAAAGGATAACAGTGAGACTAATTGGTTTTCGAAAAAAAAATCCAACAGTTTCATGGTCACAAGTACGACTGCCATCTTATTGTTCGAGAACTTTTATTTAATTTCTTCAAATTAAATGCAAAGGTTGTCTTTCGGAAAGATTCATGCGCTTCTACATTCATGCCCTTCTGACCTAGTCAGATCTTTGCCAACCTGCTTCTTAGACAATAGACAATAGGTGCAGCAGTAGGCCATACGGCCCTTCAAGCCAGCATCGCCATTCAATGTGATCATGGCTGATCATCCACAATCAGGACCCCATTACTGCCATCTCCCCATATCCCCTGACTGCTCTATCTTCAAGAGCCATATCTAGCTCTCTCATGAATGTTTCCAGAGAACCGGCCTCCACCCCCTCTGAGGCAGAGAATTCCACAGACTCACAACTCTCTGTGAGAAAAAATGTTTCCTCGTCTCCGTTCTAAATGGCTTACCCCTTATTCTTAAACTGTGGCCACTGGTTCTGGACTCCCCCAACATTGGGAATATGTTTCCTGCCTCTAAGGAGTCCAAACCCTTAATAATCTTATATGTTTCAATAAGATCCCTCTCATCCTTCTAAATTCCAGAGTATACAAGCCCAGCCACTCCATTCTCTCAGCATATGACAGTCCCGCCATTCCAGGAATTAACCTTTAAACCTACGCTGCACTCCCTCAATAGCAAGAATGTCCTTCCTCATATTAGGGGATCAAAACTGCACACAATACTCCAGGTGTGGTCTCACTAGGGCTCTGTACAACTGCAGAAGGACCTCTTTGCTCCTATATTCGATTCCTCTTGTTATAAAGGCCAACATGCCATTCGCTTACTTCACTGCCTGCTGTACCTGCATGCTTACTTTCATAGACTGATGTACAAGGACCCCCAGATCCCGTTGTACTTCCCCTTTTTCCAACTTGACGCCATTTAGATAGTAATCTGCCTTCCTGTTTTTGCAAGCAAAGTGGATAACCTCACATTTATCCACATTAAACTTCATCTGCCCACTCCCCCAACCTGTCCAAGTCACCCTGCATTCTCATAGCATCCTCCTCATAGCATCCTCCTCATAGTTCACACTGCCACCCAGCTTTGTGTCATCTGCAAATTTGCTAATGTTACTTTGAATCCTTTCATCCAAATCATTGATGTATATTGTAAATAGCTGCGGTCCCAGCACCGAGCCTTGCAATACCACACTAGTCCCTGCCTGCCATTCTGAAAGGGACCCATTAATCCCTACTCTTTATTTCTTAATCTTAAACATATAAGTTTGTTGAGGGCTTGGACACCTCCAGTTTAAATTCCAGTTGGAATATTTTGGAGGACCAAGTAACCAAGAACCAAGACACACTAGAGGCAGGAAACATGTTCCCAATGTTGGGGGAGTCCAGAACCAAGGGCCACAGTTTAAGAATAAAGAACAAGCCATTTAGAACAGAGACGAGGAAACACTTTTTCTCATGGAGAGTGGTGAGTCTGTGCAATTCTCTGCCTCAGAGGGCGGTGGAGGCAGGTTCTCTAGGTGCTTTCAAGAGCTAGACAGAGCTCTTAAAAATAGCAGAGTCAGGGGATATGGGGAGAAGGCAGGAAAGGGGTACTGATTGGGAATGATAAGACATGATCACATTGAATGGCGATGCTGGCTCAAAGGGCCAAATGGCCTATTTTTGCACCTATTGTCTATTGTTTCCTGCCTGCCAACTACTTCTTTATCTATTTCAGCACTCGACCTCCAATACCATGTGCCCTATCTTTGCACACTAATCTCCTATGTGGGACCTTATCAAATGTTTTCTGAACGTCCAGGTACACTACATCAACTGGCTCTCCCTTGTCCATTTTCCCAGTTACATCTTAAAAAAATTCCAAAAGATTAGTCAAGCATGATTTCCCCTTCGTAAATCCATTCTGACCCGGACCAATCCTGTTACTGCTATTCAAATGTTCGGCTATCTCATCTTTTATAATTGACTCCAGCATTTTCCCCACCACCGATGTCAGGTTAACTGGTCTATAATTCCCTGTTTTCTCTCTCTCGCCTTTCTTAAAATGTGGGATAACATTAGCTACCCTCCAATCCAAAGTAACTGATCCTGAGTCTATAGAACATTGGAAAATTATCACCAATGCATCCATGATTTCTAGAGCCACTTCCTTAAGTACCCTGGGATGCAGACCATCAGTCCCTGGGGATATATCAGCCTTCAGTCCCATAAGTCTATCCAACACAATTTCCTGCCTAATGTGGATTTCCTTCAGTTCCTCCATCATCCGAGATCCTCTGGCCACTACTATATCAGGAAGATTGTTTGTGTCCTCCTTAGTGAAGACTGCTCCAAAGTACCTATTCAACTTATCTGCCATTTCCATGTTCCCCATAATAAATTCACCTTTTTTGGTCTTCAAGGGTCCAACTTTGGTCTTAACTAATTTTTTCCTCTTCACAAACCTAAAGAAGCTTTTACTATCCTGCTTTATATTCTTGGCTAGCTTATTTGCGTACCTCATATTTTCTCCACGTATTGTCTTTTTGGTTATCCTCTGTTGTTCTTTAAACATGAACCAATCTTCTTACTCCCGCTCTTCTTTGCTAAATTGTACTTCTTCACTTTAATTTTTGTACTGTTCCTGACATCCCTTGTCAGCCATGGTCGTCCCTTTCTCCCCTTAGAATCTTTCTTCCTCCTAGGAATGAACTGATGCGGCACCTTCTGTATTATTCCTAGAAACACCTGCCATTATTGTTCCACTGTCATCCCTGCTAGTGTATCTTTCCGGTCAACTTTGGCCAGCTCCTCCCTCATGGCCCCATGGTCCCCTTTATTCAACTGCAACACTGACACCTCCGATCTACCCTTCTTCCTCTCCAAAAATCCTTAAGGGCTTACACAAGTATTGGTCTGCGATCCTAGCACACTCTAAATTTTAACGCATTCTAAATCTTTTTACATACACAAAGTATTTATACAATTCAGATCTGATAAAGATGCTAAAAAAAGATAATGCTGGATTTTTACAATTTATAATAATAATTTAACACGCTAGCGCACAGTTTACGAACACTCGATCTCAATGCCACATCACGCTGTTATCAATCAGTGAACCTCTCCCTCTGATAACAAAGATTTTCCCGTTCCTAAGGAACTCTTTGCTGAGGGGTACTACTTCTTAAATTGACTACTTTACCTCCTAAATGTTACTTTCCCCTGCTAAGACTGGACTTCTATAGGGGGACTTCTATCCCTCCTCTCTCAGTTCGACAGAATTAGGGGTACCTTTCACATCCGGGTACTTTTCACCAAGTAAACCAGGTTCCCGTCTCTCAGTTACTCTTTGCTATCAGGTACTAATCAACAATCGATCAGAGGGTTTCTATTCACTGTTGATCAGCCGCTATTCAAAATCAATCTCAAACATGCACAACTCCGAAGTTCTATTTACACAGAATTTGAATTATACTGTTTGGGCAGAACTTCAATGTGAATTTCTGAATTTGGAAATTTGATTGTGCAAATCTAAGCTCATTCTCGGACCGACTAGTTTTGGTGCGTACCACTCCAAATACGCGGGCTCTCGAATTGAAATTGCACAATGGGTGGGATTCAGATATCTTCACACAGGCATGGCCTCGAACCAACCTAGGTTTTACCTCTTCAAAAGGATTACTTTCACACCTGCTTGGCACCGGATGTCAGCACCTAGTCTATTAGTGCTGGCTGTCAATGCTGATTTTCAAAATTCATCTTTCCAATTAGCGCTCCCAGCAGCGGCAGGTCAAATGCTTCACCGCTTAGCACATAAACCAAACTTGTATTTCAATACCCCATCAATAGGATACCAAATCTGGGACAGGATTTGCGTTTGTTTCTAGTTAAGCAGCTGCAGCCTGGCAACTACGACCAAGTTTTGGGCCTCTAACCCCACCCTGGTTTTAAGGGTCCCTAACCCAAAGGAGTGCTATCCACCTCTCCGTGCTTGCTAGATTCTGTTCTACGATCTTGTTGGGACCCTTTCCCAAGCCTGCGAATCATAGATCTGCTCCGACTAGTGAAGTGATGAACATCTGCACAGTGGCGCCGATTTCTGCACTCGCGATCGAAACAGCTCAACACATTAAATCGCAAACTTGTGTTTGGGGGTCCGCTGTGATCGCGGACGAGCCCCCAATGTAAATAGCCCGGGGAGATGGCAGCCCTGCCTGCAGCCTGTTCGTTTTTTTCTTTATTTTTGCTATTTTTAGTTTGTTAAAAGTTTTGTTTTAATGTTCTTCAGTTTGTTTTATGTGGGGGGAGGGTGGGGGGGGATCGGGGAAGCTTTTTTTCAAGCTCTTACCTTCCCGGAGACGTGATCAATTTTCGGATCACGTTCTCCGGGCTCTGCGGCCTTCCATCACTGGAGCTGGAAGCTCTCAGTCTGCCGTGAGCCCCCACTGCGGGCATGGACTTAACATCGGAGCAGAGCCCTTGCCAGGGGTTGCCCCCACTGCCACCACCGCGGACTTACCACCAAGGGCTCGCAGTCTAAACGTGTGCATCTAAACTTTATTTGGGAAAAACACAATAACAGTTCCCCACTACTATACCTAACCACCGTGGGTTCGATCCTTGTATCCGCTTGGCCAAGCCCTTCTAACCTCGTACTAGGAGAGACACTCAGTCTCGATTAACACAGTACATGATGGACAGTTCCCTAACCCAATAGTACAGTAACTAATACAATGTATTCAAACTGAGCTTCTGGAAGGAAGCAAACATAGCAACATTTGCCCAGATTTTCAAGGCACCCAGACAAGACTCAACAATTAACCAAATCAACATCTAGCAAAGTAAAGCTTTGCAACAATATTTACAATGTAGTATGTCTGGTTTGCATTCTCCCAATCAATTTCATGCAATTTACACATAATTGTAAGAATCTGCAGATGTCCCATTCTTTCCCTGTAACTCATATCTGGGCTCTAGACAAACTGGCACCATTCTGCAGCTTGTCCCATTTCTGCAGAAGGCACATTTAAATTGACCAAATGGCCTAGCAGCCCAGAAGCCGTTACTCAATTTTAATGTCCTGGCATCTCCAATTTGACCAGAATTAACAGAGCCACTTCCTTAAGTATCCTGAGATGCAGACCATCAGGCCGTAGGGATGTATTAGCCTTCAGTCTGATCAGACTACCCAACATAATTTCCTGCCTAATGTGGATTTCCTTGAGTTCCTCTGTCACCCCAGATCCTCTGGTTAGTACATCAGGAAGATTCTTTCTGTCCACCTTAGTGAAGACAGATCCAAAGCACCATTTCAAATCTGCCATATCCTTGTTTCCCAAAATAATTTAACCTTTTCAGTCTTCAAGCATCCAAATTTGGTCTTAACAAATGTTTTCCTCTTCACATACCTAATGAAGCTTTTACTATCCTCCTTTATATTCTTGGTTAGCTACATTCATACCTCAGCTTTTTCCCCCTTATTGCCTTTTTAGTTATCTTCTGCTCCTCTTTAAATGTTACCCAATCCTCTGGCTTCCCGCTTATCTTGTCAATATTGACCAAATTAAAGACATCATAAAATGGGGGGTCCCTGCATTTGTCATCATTGCTTATCCTTTGTCAGTGGAAATTTACAGGCTGGGGATGGCGCTGACCAGTCTGAGCATCAGATTGATATGTACAGATGAAAGATCCAGGTGTTCTCCTCATTTCCCTTTAATTGATAAAATGTATAAAAACTCTGCAAACAAACCTTAATGCATTGATGTGATTGGATTACTGCAAACTAATTGTAAATATTGTAAATAATGTTGTGAGACAGTTACCCTGCTGTTTGTTGATTGGCTAAAGTGTTAAGCCCTAGCAGGTTTGTTTCAATTCCTGGGTAAATGTTGCATTATTCAAGTTAAGTTAGCTTCTTCCAGAAGCTTCTCCTGAAACAACATATGGGAGACTCTGTTATTGGTTTGGGGAACTGTCAACAACGCACTAATGTAATTAATATGTTTGATTGGACTGTAAAGAGACTGGGCAGATACAAGGATCAAACCCACGGTGGTTTAGGTATCATTTAAGGGAATTTGCTGTTCAATCTAAAAATAAAGATTAGTTGTTCTAGCGCTTGTCTCAGTGGTTTTTGACTCAACTAGCCTGGGGGTTAAGCTTGAGAAGAGCGTATTTACATTGGGGGCTCATCTGGGATCTCAACGGACCCCCAAACACAAGCTAGCGATTAAGGGTGTTGAGCTGTTCCTGATCGTGAGTGCAGAAATTGGCCACGTTGCGGTTTTCGCATCAGTTTTCGTCACCTCACTAGTCGGAGCAGATCGCTCATTTGCGGGCTTGGGAACGGGTACCAATGAGATCGTAGAACAGAGTCTAGCAAGCACTGGGGGCAAAAGTGCCTTTGGTGTTAGAGGCACCACTAGGGTTGGGTTAAAGGCTCTGTCCTTTGGGTTAAAGGCCCATAAAACTAGTATTGGGTTATGGGCCTGTCCCACTGTATGAGTGCACCCAAGAGCTCTCCCGAGTTAAAAAAAAAAACAAACTCGTGGAAGCACACAGCGTGGACGTTAGAGCTCGGGACGTCTCTTAGCAGCTCATATCGCTAACGGCAGGTACTCGGGATACACGATAAGCTCGGGAAGACTCTTGAAGACTTTTCATTATGATGAAAAATGTCCACGAGAGCCCCGAGTACCTACGAGCGGGTATTACCGTAATTCTCCAAGTTCGAATCAAAGGAAACTCGGGAGAACTCTTGAATTAACTCGTACAGTGGGACAGCCCCATTAAAGACCCTCACATTTGGGTTAAGGGCCCTTAAAACTTGGTCGTAGTCTGTAGCTGCAGCTGCTGACAAAGACCAAAAATGGTTCCGTAAAAATAAAACTAGTTTCAAAGCCATATCCAGATCGGGTATCCAATTGAATGGATATTTCAAGATGATCTGGTTGTAACAGTGCCAAGCGGCTAAACACTGTGTCATTGCTGGGGGTGCAGATTTTGTGCAAGCTACAAAAATCGGCATTGACTGCCAGCGAGAAGAGGTTACTTGCTGACACCCAGTGCCAAGCAGTTAGAAAGGAAGATGCATTTTTGACAGGGTGAGCCTATGTTGGTTAAGGTCCTCGCCTGTTTGAGGTATCCAGATCTCCGAAAAGACTGGGGAGGAGCCTCGTAAAGGCATCGGGCACTCGGTGGTTAGAGTATAGTTTGGTTGAAAAGAATCTAATCAATTCGCGAATTCTATATCCAAACAAATTTGAATTCGAATTTGCGTACGTTGAGTTAGGCACCAAAAAGCGAATTGGTCATATCAGAGCGAGTTGAAATTCATTGAGTTGAATTCCCTAAATTCAGAACCTCCCATTGAGGTACTGGACAATTTAAAGTGTGCACATATTTTGTCAGATTAATCTGTGTATATAAAAACTTCTAAGTGCGTATAGAGTGTTTAAGATCGATTCCGAATCGCGGCTGATCAACCAGGGGTTCGTACCCCTTCTGATTGATTGTTGATTAGTACCTTATAGCGAAGAGTAACTGAGAGAGAGAAAGTAATTTTTAGTAAAGAGTAACCTGACCGGAAGGGTACCCCTAAGTTTAAGCATTTATTGTGACGTAAAAGTGCCTGAAGGTAAAGAGTAGCTAATTAAGAACTAGTACCCCTCAGCAAAGAGTACCCTAGGAAGGGGAAAGTCTTCTGTATTGGAGGGAGAGGTTCACTGGTTAATAGCAGCACAACGTTGGGTTGCAATATTGTGCTTTGCTTTTGATATCAAAGATTGCTGTTATTGCATTGTGTTTGCTGTGTGTATTTCCTTTGATTCAAATTTCGAGTGTTACATACACTGTTATGATGATAGTTTAAATCGGCTGTATAAAAATATAGTTTGATCGGGACTGTTGTTATACTCGGAGTCCGACTCGTGCTTGTTTGGCCAGGGGTTCATATCCTTTCGATTGATTGCTTCGGGGTAGGGATTGTTCCGTTGACCGAGCACACCACGAGGAGGAATTAAAAATATACTGTGATTTGTTTTTGGAACTGTACGGTTAACAAATGTGATATAGATAAATGCTTATAGTTTATATAGGAATGTGGTTGGGTATAATAATAATAAGTGGTATAATTTATTGTCTGTATTGGTAGTCTCAGAGATTGAAAGGGAGGAGTGAATTAAATTGAATCGATAAGGAGGTGTGACTGGCTTAGGAGTTGCTTCCCTTGTCCAAAAGAATGGGGAATCATGTCGAAAACGATATGACTGCTGATTCTGAAAGTCCGTTACAAGTAATATGAAGTGAGTTTCCACAAAGAGCTGAACGATTGAGAAATCTTTCCAGAGTATTACAGTAAATAAAGAATCAAGGAGCGAATTATGGCCCAAAGATGGAGTTGATACAGTGAAGGGATTGAAGTACATTGAGCAAATTATATGGTAGTGTAGCGATAGTGAAGAGGCAAGAGAATTAATCGGATTGTGGAAAAATTATTACGAGGAACAGAAAGCAAATAGAGCAATCAGAAGCAGGGCATGACTGCCTATTTGTCATAGAGGAGGAAACATCTGTGAGAGGACTTGAGGGATGCACCCATAGAGGACTCTGACTTCACATTATATTTGGACGAAAGCGCATATATTGGACCGTGGGGTGAGTTGTATTGTCTGGGTATGCAAGTGTTAATCAGAAAGCAGCAGTTATAGAAGCAGCTGCCTTTGAGTCACCTTTTTCAGCACAGCAAGCTGAATTATTCACTTTAATTTGGGCTTGTATTATTGGGGGAAATCTAAAAGTAAATATTTGCACTGATTCTCGGTATGCATTTGGAGTGGTGCATGATTTTGGACAATTATGGAAAAATATGGGATTTCTAACTTCCGCAGGAACCCAAATATCAAATAAACAATTGGTGACAGATTTATTAAAGGACTTAATGCTACCCAGATACATTTCTGTTATGAATTGTAGTACCCACACTAAAGCACGGACTCCAATGGATATTGGAAATCGTAAAGCTGACTTAGTAGCTAAGAAAGTATCATGGGAACGTAAGATGGTGATACCCAAAATGATGAGGCAGACTAAAAGTATAAATAAAAAGTTCCCCTTGGAGAAACTGACGCCAAGCATCCAAGAAATTGTTTGATTACAGGAGGAGGCTACTGAAGGAGATAAGAAACGTTGGAGACAACTTGGATGTGTATGGATTGTATGACTGGATTGTGGACCACTACAGCAGGGCAAACTTGCATGACAGACGCATTAGCGGTATGGGTTATAGAGTGCGTGCACTATGAAACCCATTGTGGTGCAAGAGAAGTAGGGGACACTCTATTGGCTACTTGGTGGCATCCAAAACTACAAGCTTTAGCTCAGAAAGTAAGCAGTAATTGTTTGGTCTGGCAAAAATGCAAGTGAAGGAGGGAAAACACCATTGCCTGTGGGTCCCTTTGAGACACTGCAGATGGACTATATCGAATTAGAAAGGTGCCAGGGGTATAAATATGTACTTGCCATGATCGATGTATTCAGCCAGTGGATCAAAGCTTACCCAACTCTAATTACAAAGCTGCTACTGTTGTCAAGGTGTTGTCCCTAGATTCGGTATCCCCATTCGACTTAGTTCAGATAATGGTCCACACTTTATTGGACAAATCAATAAATAATTTTGTTAATAGCTGGGCATCCAACAGCAATTACACTGTGCTTATCAACCACAAGCTGCTGGACATGTAGAAAGGGAAAATCAAACCCTTAAAACTAAATTAGCCAAATTGAAGGCAGAGACTGGACTTGGATGGATTAAATTCCTCCCAATAGCCCTATTTCAGGTGAGAATCACGCCTGTAGGGAAATCTAGATTAAGCCCAGCTGAAATTGTTTATGGTAGACCCTTGAAGACACCTTGGAACCAGAATGCGACGAAAATAATTAATTTCCACAATATGACCGCGGAGATGACCGACAACATTTTAGCTTTGACCAGAGCCTTAAGGGATTCACATTGTAGAATAAGAGCAGCCTATAGTGAGCTGCCTTTGTTAGCAACTCCCATTAAAGTAAAACTTGTGACTATGTCCTAATAAATAATTGGGCAAGGAAAGGGTTGGAGGTTCGTTGGGAGGGACCTTACCAGGTTCTTCTAATAACTTCAACAGCAGTGAAAGTGGATGGAAGAAATGCATGGGTACTTCTCCATCACTGAAAAAGCATTAGTGAAAGTATGGATTGTTAACTCACTTTATCCCAGATTTTCTTAGGAACTCTATACTCTATTATGGATCAGGCACAGATGAACTATCAAGATTGATGGATGGGACTTGCTTCCACGAAAACTTGGGAGTTGAAGACTCATCAGACATTAAGTTATGAAGCTAGGCCCATGTATATTCAGGAAGCTTGATGAAGTTCTGAGAAAATACATCAGCATCTTTTTGTTAGAATATTTTGTAAAGTGAAGCAGTCATTGTATTTTGGGGTTATAATTAATGATGAGGATTATCATAATTGATAAAACAGGGGAATGTTAATACTGAACAAATTAAAGATAACATAAAATGGAGGACCCCTGCATTGTCAGAATTGCTTAACCTTTGTCAGTGGAAATTTACAGGCTGTGGATGGCGCCGACCAGTCTGAACATCAGATTGATATGTAGGGATGAAAGATCCAGGTGTTACCATATAACCATAACCATATAACCATATAACAATTACAGCACGGAAACAGGCCCTCTCGGCCCTTCCAGTCCGTGCCGACCATTTGTTTTCCCCTAGTCCCATCTACCTGCACTCAGACCATACCCCTCCATTCCCTTCACGTCCATATACCTATCCACTTTACTCTTAAATGTTAAAATCGATCCTGCCTCCACCACTTCTGCTGGAAGCTGAATCCACACAGCCACCACCCTCTGAGTAAAGAAGTTCCCCCTCACGTTACCCCGAAACCTCTGTCCCTTAATTCTCATGTCATGCCCTCTTGTTTGAATCTTCCCTACCCTCAATGGGAAAAACGTATCCACGTCAACTCTGTCTATCCCTTTCATCATTTTAAAGACCTCAATCAAGTCCCCCCTTAACCTTCTGCGCTCCAAAGAATAAAGACCTAACTTGTTCAACCTTTCTCTGTAACATAGTTGCTGGAACCCTGGCAACATTCTAGTAAATCTCCTCTGTACTCTCTCTATTTTGTTGACATCCTTCCTATAACTAGGCGACCAAAATTGTACACCATACTCCAGAATTGGTCTTACCAATGCCTTGTACAATTTTAAACATTACTTCCCTACTCCTATATTCAATGCTTTGATTTATAAAGGCCAGCACACCAAAGGCTTTCTTTACCACCCTATCTACATGCGATTCCACCTTCAGGGAACTATGCACAGTTATTCCTAGATCCCTCTGTTCCACAGCATTCCTCAATTCCCTACCATTTACCATGTACGTCCTATTTTGATTTGTCCTGCAAAGATGTAGCACTTCACACTTATCAGCATTAAACTCCATCTGCCATCTTTCAGCCCACTTTTCCAAATGGCCCAAATCTCTCTGTAGACTTTGAAAATCTACTTCATTATCCACAACACCACCTATCTTAGTATCATCTGCATACTTACTTATCCAATTTTCCACCCCATAATCCAGATCATTGATGTACATGACAAACAACAGTGGACCCAACACAGATCCCTGAGGCACCCCACTGGTCACCGGCTTCCAACCTGACAAACAGCCATCCACCATTAATCTCTGGCATCTCCCATTTAGCCACTGTTGAATCCATCTTGCTACTCCGCCATTAACACTCAAAGATTGAACCTTCTTAACCAACCTTCCATGGGGAACCTTGTCAAAGGCCTTACTGAAATCCATATATACAACATCCACTGCTTTACCCTCATCAATTTCCCTAGTTACCACTTCAAAAAATTCAAGAAGGTTTGTCAAACATGACCTTCCAGGCACAAATCCATGTTGACTGTTCCTGATCAGACCCTGTTTATCCAGATGCTTATATATATTATCTCTAAGTATCCTTTCCATTAATTTGCCCACCACTGACGTCAAACTAACAGGTCTATAATTGCTAGGTTTATTCTTTGAACCCTATTTAAACAATGGAACAACAAGCGCAGTACGCCAATCCTCCGGCACTATTCCCGTTTCTAATGACATTTGAAATATTTCTGTCATAGCTCCTGCTATTTCTACACTAACTTCCCTCAATGTCCTAGGGAATATCCTGTCAGGACCTGGAGACTTATCCACTTTTATATTTTTTTAAAGTGTCAGTACTTCCTCCTCTTTGAATCTCATAGTTTCCATAGCTACTCCAATTTTATCCCTCGCTATCCTTTTGCTATTAATATAGCTGTAGAAACCCTTTGGGTTTACTTTCACCTTTCTTGCCAAAGCAACCTCATATCTTCTTTTAGCCTTCCTAATTTCTTTCTTAAGATTCTTTTTACATTCTTTATACTCCTCTAGCACCTCATTTACTCCATGCCTCCTATAATTATTGTAGATATCTCTCTTTTTTCGAAACAAGTGTCCAATTTCCCTTGAAAACCATGGCTCTTTCCAATTTTTACTATTTCCTTTCAACCTAACAGGGACATAAAGATTCTGTACTCTTACAATTTCCCCTTTAAATGTCCTCCATTTCTCTTCTACATCCTTCCCATGAAACAAAGTGTCCCAATTCACTCCTTTAAAATCCTTACGCATTCCCTCAAAGTTAGCCTTTCTCCAATCAAACATCTCCACCCTAGGTCCAGTTCTGACTCTCTCCATAATTATATTGAAACTAATGGTATTGTGATTACTGGTCCCGAAGTGCTCACCAACACATACCTCCGTCACCTGACCTGCCCCATTTCCTAACAGGAGGTCCAGCACTGCCCCTTCTCTGGTCGATACCTCTATGTTATGCTGCAAAAAACTATCCTGCACACATTTTACAAACTCCAAACCATCCAGCCCATTTACAGAATGTGTTTCCCAGTCTATTTTTGGAAAATTGAAATCTCCCACAATCACTACCTTGTGCTTACTATTAATATCTGCTATCTCCTTACATATTTGCTCTTCCAATTCACGCTCCCCATTTGGTGGTCTATAATACACCCCTAAAAGTGTTGCTACACTGTTCCCACTTCTCAGTTCCACCCAAATAGCCTCCCTAGACGATCCCTCTAATCTATCCTGCCAAAGCACTGCTGTAATATCTTCTCTGACAAGCAATGCAACACCTCCTCCTCTGGTCCCTCCAATTCTATGACACCTGAAGCAACAAAATGAGTGTTCTCCTCATTTCCCCTTAATTGATAAAATGTATAAAAACTCTGCAAACAAACTTAAATGCGTTGATGTGATTGGATTACTGCAAACTAATTGTAAATAATGCTGCGAGACAGTTACCCTGCTGTTTGTTGATTGGCTAAAGTATTAAGCCCTGGCAGGGTAAATGTTGCATTAGTCAAGTTAAGTTAGCTTCTTCCAGAAGCTTCTCCTGAAACAATATATGGGAGACTCTGTTATTGGTTTGGGAACTGTCAATAATGTACTGATGTAATTAGTATGTTTGATTGGATTGTAAAGAGACCACCACTATGTAGTTTGGCCCCTCAAGGTTCGTGGACCTATAAATGGAGGCACCATCTTAGATTGAAGTTGATCTTCTGGAAGTGCGCTTGGGACTGCGTGAGCTTTTGGAGTGTTTCTGCTTAGAGGAGGCTGAAGGGCTTGGCCAGGCAGATACAAGTATCAAATCCGTGGTGGTTTAGGTATAGTATAAGGGAATTTATTGTTCAATCTAAAAATAAAGATTAGTTGTTCCCGTGCTTGACTCCGTGGTTTGTGACTGAAATAGATTGGGTGGGGGGGGGGAGGGGGGGGGGGGGGGGGGGGGGGGGGGGGGGGGGGGGGGAGAAGGGCGGGTAAGCTTGATAAGAGTGTATTTACAATCTTTGCTATGTTGTATTCTTCCCTTTTATTTTTATACTGTCCTTGACTTCCTTTGTCACCCACGGCCACCCCTTACTCCCCTTGGAATCTTTCTTCCTCTTTGGAATGAACTAATCCTGCACCTTCTGTATTATTCTCAGAAATACCTGCCATTGCTGTTCCACTGTCATCCCTGCTAGGGTACATTTCCAGTCAACTTTGGCCAGCTCCTCCCTCATGGCTCCATAGTGCCTTTTGTTCAACTGTAATACTGACACCTCCGATTTACCCTTCCCCTTCTCAAATTCTTGATAGTGAGATAGACACTTAAAGCTGGAGTAACTCAGCGGGACAGGCAGTATCTCTGGAGAGAAGGAATGGGTGACGTTTCGGGTCAAGACCCTTCCTCACACTAGTTAGAGATAAGGGAAACAAGAGATATAAACAGTGATGTGGAGAGATAAAGAACAAAGAATAAAATATATGAAAATATGTGAGATCCATATGATGAACAGCAAAGCAAAGCTTTCACTGCAAATGAGAGGAATAGATCAGTAGACACACAGAGCCTCTAGCATAGGGTAATCAAGAGCCAGAGGACATAGGTTTAAGGTGAGGGAGGAAAGATTAAATTGGAACCTGAGGGGTAACCTTTTCACACAATACGTGGTGGGTGTATGGAACAAGCTGCTAAAGGAGATAATTAAAGCTGATATTATCGCAAAGTTAATAAACATTTAGACAGTACATGGATAGGACAGGTTTGAACAGATAGGGGCCAAATGCAGGCAGGTGGGACTAGTGTGGATGTGGCATGTTGGCTGGTGTGGGCAAGTTGGGATGAAGAGCCTGTTGCCTCGCTCTATGACTAAATGGTAAGGCAGGGCAAATAGGGCAAATAGATCCACAGAGGATGCCATCTCTGTGGCTCTTCACACTGTCCTGACCAACTTGGAAAGACAGGGCACCTACGTGAGGATGCTCTTCATTGACTATAGCTCTGCCTTCAATATGGTCATCCCCACCAAGCTCACTACCAAACTCCACCAGCTAGGCCTCAGCTCACTGATATGCGATTGGATCCTGAATTTTCTGACGGAGCGACCGCAGGCAGTGAGACTGGGGCCGCACCTGTCCTCCACTATCACCCTGAGCACCAGCACACCACAGGGCTGTGTATTGAGCCCCATGCTCTACTCCCTCTTCACCCACAAATGCATCCCTGCATTTGACAACAACACCATTGTCAAGTTTGCAGACGACACAACGGTGATCGGGAAGATCAGCAACGGTGATGAAACAAACTATAGAGCGGAGGTGCAGAACCTGGCGGACTGGTGCTCACAGAACAACTTGTCGCTAAACACCTCCAAGACCAAGGAGCTGATTATCGACTTCAGGAGGTCACAGAATGGGGAATACGCCCCATCTCCATCTACGGAGACAGTGTGGAGAGAGTGTCCAGCTTCAAGTTTCTGGGCACTTACATCTCAGAGGACCTCACGTGGTCCACCAACATCGCTGCGCTGGTCAAAAAGGCACAGCAACGACTGTTCTTCCTAAGAACATTGAAACGGACAGGTCTTCCCCTATAGCTGCTGACGACCTTCTACCGCTGCAGCACAGAGAACATACTAACGTATGGCATCTCTGTGTGGTATCTCAGCTGCACGAAGGCGGAGAGGAGAGCTCTTCAGCGCGTCGTCCACAGAGCGCAACAGATTATTGGGACACCGCTACCAGCCTTGGAGGGCATCTACCACACACGCTGCCTCAGGAAGGCCGTCAGCATACATAAAGACTCCTCTCACCCTTGTAATGGACTGTTCAAGCTACTCCCTTCCGGCAGACGTTACAAGGCTTATACGCCGGCACCTCCAGACTCAGATACAGCTTCATTCCCAGAGCTATAGCGGCTCTGAACCGGCCCTGCTGAGTAATCCCCACCCCCATGGACTGTCTCCCCCGGCCTCACACTTTAGTCTGTGTTGATTTTACTGGTCTAATGTTCGTTTTTACAAATCTTGTTCTCGGGGTATCTAAACCTACATTTTACTTATTGCATCAGATGGAAGTTGCAAACCAAATCTCGTTGCACTTATGTGTAATGACAATAAAAGATATTATTATTATTAGAACCCATTACACATGGTAATGATAAAATGCTTCTTCCCCCTGTGTGAATGAGTTAAAAACACACATTTTAAAATGGGCTAGTCCCACTTAGACGACTTTTTAGGCGGCTGCAGGAGACTGCTGTCGCCACATGGTCGCCACATGTTTGTGGGTGGTTGCGAGGGAGTCGCCTTCATGACTTCACAGTTTTTCACAAAGTCTGCAGTGTTTTCGAAAACCTTACAATTCCTTAAGGCATTTTGCAAACTATCAAAAGTCTCTGAATTATAGGGACAGTTAAAGATGTAGGATATAGGGACAGTTATAATGCACCTACCTGGGACGACATTTTGCCAGCAGCACAACAGAAAATTTTCAAATATAATATTTTTTAGCTCACTTGCATCAAAGAATCTGCAGAAATCAACAATGTATATATCGAGCTGCTAACGCATTTAAATGCATTAGCGCTACTGTGAACTCCCGAAGAAAGCGACGGGAAAGGAATCCCCGAATGGAGGGGAATCCCCAACCTCGCAGAGTAAGTACTGTACCTGTAAAGTATTGTACCTGTAAACACTGGGGAGGCCTTCATGGAGCCCGGAAACAGGGCCGTCAGGCAGGATCTCCCAGCAGCTATGGAGCTGGGGGTGCCGGCTGTAAGGGAATCCCTGAGCTCAGGGTAAACCTGAACCTTGTGCAAGTACTGTCCTTTAAACACCAAGGAGGGCTTCATGGAGTAGGGAATCATGGCCGTCGTGCAGAACTACGAGTAAGACTGAGCATAGGGGACTTCGGCCCGACCTCCTTACCATCCTACTGGCCAATGTACAGTCACTAGAACGTGGAGGACTTAAGGGCAAGGCTGCTTTACCAAAGGGAGCTGAGGAAATGCTCTGTGTTCTGTTTCACAGAGACATGGCTCACCCCTAGCTCCCCAGACTCAGCGGTCCAGCCTGAATGGTTCTCCATCCACCGTATGGACCGCACGCAGGCATCTGGGAAAGGGGGGAGAGGGGGCATGTGCCTCATGATCAACCCTGCATGGTGCTCAGACATGGCAGTCCTATCCAACTCCTGCTCTCCACACCTCAAACATCTGATGGTGAATTCTCATCCATTAAATGCCGAGTTGTAGTCAATGACTAACAGCCTGTCATGTGAGTTTTTGTTGTCCAGAGTAGAGTGGAGAGCCAGTGGGATCGCATCCACTGTTAATCTGTTGTGGCGGTATGCAAACTGCAGTGGATCCAGGTTTTTGTCGAGGTATGAGTTGGTTTGCACCATGATCAGCCTCTCAAAGCACTTCATCATCACAGCTGTTATTGCCACTGGTCGATAGTCATTGAGGCACGTCACCTTGCTCTTCTTGAGCACCGGTATTATTGATACCCTCTTAAAGCAGGTGGAAATCTCAGACCTCAGAAGTGAGAGGTTGAAAATGTCCATAAAAACTCCAGCCAGTTGGTCCACACAGGTTTTTAAAACATGCCCGGGTATACCATCAGGTCCAGGCGCTTTCCGTGGGTTCACTGCTCTGAAGGATCTTTTGACGTCTGTGACTGTAACCGAAATATCATCACGGCGAATGTGGGCTCGGGAAGGCACATCAGTGTTCTTCCTATCCAAGCGTGTGTGAAACGCATTGAGCTCATCAGGGAGTGATGCTTCGCTGACATTTGAGCTGCCTCCTGATTTTGCCTCATATGAGGTGATTGCATTCAAGCGCCGCCGCAGTTGCCGAACATCCGTCTCATCCTCCAGCTCACATTTAGCCTTTTTGATTGTCTTACCAAGGTCGTATCTATGCTCAGTCTTACTTGTAGTCCTGCAGTCTGAAGACGGGTTTAGGCCCAAAACGTTGCCTATCTCCTTCGCTCCATAGATGCTGCAATTGATGCTTGTAGGCAGGAAGAAACAGCAGCGCGGTATGGTCGGATTTACAGTAGTGAGGGCGAGCGATAGAGCGATAAGCATCCTTGATGGTCATGTAGCAGTGGTCGAGGGTGGTTGGTCCTCTGCTGAAGCAGGAGACATGTTGGTGGAAGTTAGGGAACAATTTCTTAAGGTTGGCTTTGTTGAAGTCCCTGGCTACGGTGGTAAATGCCTCATGGTAAGCTATCTGGTGCTTGTTGACCACGGCGTGCAGCTCCTCCAGTGCCAGACGGACATCTGCCTGGGATGGGATGGAGACTGCAACTCGGCATTTAATACCATCATCCCCTCCAAGCTGGTTACCATGCTCTCAGATCTAGGTCTCTAAGCATTCCTCTGCAATTGGATCCTCGACTTCCACATTCACAGACCACAGTTTGTCCGAATTGATGGCAATGTGTCATCCTCAATAACAATCAACCCGGGAGCACCTCAAGTCTGCGTGCTCAGCCCCCTGCTGTAGTCACTCTATACTCATGACTGCGAAGCCGGACATAGTGCGAACTCCATCATCAAGTTCACCGACGGCACCACTATTGTGGGATGTATCACTGATGGGGACGAGTCAGAGTATAGAATTGAGATCGACCGATTGACCAAATGGTGCCAGCTCAATAACCTGGCTCTCAGCACCAGCAAAACCAAGGAACTGATTGTGGACTTCGGACGGAGTAGGATGGGGACCCACAGTCCCATTTATATCAACGGGTCGATGCTGGAAAGGGTCAAGAACTTCAAATTCCTGGACGTGTATATTTCCAAAGATCTCTCCTGGTCCCAGAACACTGATGCAATCATAAATAAAGCACATCAGCACCACTACTTCCTGAGAAGATTACGGAGAGTCAGTATTTCAAGGAGGACTCTCTCGAACTTCTACAGGTGCACAGTAGATAGCATGCTGACCGGTTGCATCATGGTTTGTTTCGGCAACATGAGCGCCCAGGAGCGGAAAAAAAAAATCTGCAAAAGGTTGTAAGCACTGCCCAGTCCATCATCGGCTCTGACCTCCCTAACATCGACGGGAGCTGTCGTAGTCGCTGCCTCAAAAAGGCTTCCAGCATCATCAAGGACCCACACCATCCTGGTAAGTGTATATATATATATATATACACTTATCTGATCTGTATTTATGGCTACAATATTCTGATGTGCTGCAGCAAGCAAGAATTTCATTGTCCTATCTGGGACACATGACAACAAACTCTCTTGACTTGACTATTGACTGTGGGAAATTCAATAGTGATTTCATATGCGATATTGAACAGGTAATTTTATTTGGAATTGTTATTGGCTGAGGACTGAATATTACCCATAACACTGGATAGAACATTGCTGGTCTTCTTCAAAATGTTGCCAGGGATCTTGAACAATCGGACCTCCATATAACTTTTTTTTTTAAATACCACAAATAGGTTGCAATTGAATTAGCTGCAATCATAATTGTGATTGTAACTGTCTGATTTTGCCATGCCTCAGTAAATGAATTGAATATATCCTTTTGCCCTTTTTCATTTAGGGAATTCAGTCTAACAACGTGAGAGAGTAGGGGCAAGTGCTGGGACTCCATGCTAAAATAGCAAGATTAAACGAGAACTTACCAGTTGGAAATTTGATCGTTATTTTATGAGGAGTTACAATGAAAGGCTACGTGAAAAACTCCATCCAGCCACGCGCGCGTCAATCTTCAAAGCAGCAGTGTGAAATCACAGGTAATAGTGACTGAAGTATAATAGTAAGATGAGAGAAGTCTAGAACTACCAGATGATGTTTATGAGGGCAGGGAGCGTGTAGTCCCTCATCGTAACGCCTCATAAAATAACTATCAAACTTCAAACTGGTAAGTTCTCATTTAATTTTACTATTTTACTTCGGAGTAACGTGAGTGACTACGTGAAGATCTCAAAGCTCTGTGATTTCATGCCACAGATTCAAATCCCAGCGTCTCACTGCATTGATTGATTCACAATAAGAAATTAATCAATAATGCATCAAACATAACATTGCTTGAAACAAATTAACAGTTTATTAAACAATAGTAACCCCTTCTATCCCAGGGGAAACTATAAAACTGAACTTAAAACAGATTCGGCAAATATCCATGATATGGCAATTGGCTTATGATAAAATTTTTGGAACATCAGTTCACTGGACCATCCTGCGGCCACGAGGATATGGTCTATAGGGATGTCCATCGCCCTCGGCCGCTGAAGTTGATACCGCCCTGGTGGAATGAGATTTAAGTTCGTCAGTGTCAATCCCAGCATAAACCAGCACCTGCTTTAGCCATCTTCAAATAGTTTGAACCAACACCTTTCTATGCGTTTTTTTGTGGCTAATAAATAACGCTGATTTCTCTCCTCTTGGGGTTCTGGTAGCCTCAATGTAATATAACAAACATGACACTACACAAAGGCGGAAATCTATGGGGTATGCCGAAAAGATAATCTTACACCCCATCACCCCTATTCTACTCTGTTTGAGCAAATCATAGATATAAAAAAGTAATGGCATCTGCCAATACATCCATCATATCTAGTCTCAACTTCTGTAAAGAGTTTGGGCAAAGACAGGGCTGTGACAGAAGTCCACTTACGAAGGAGCATAAGAACCTTGCTTACATTCCAGATAACCGAATACCTGGGCCTTGGAGGATTGGAATTAAAAACTCTCTTCATAAATCTAGACACTAGAGGATGTGTCCCCCACAGAGTATAATTCTGATTCCATGGATAAATATGAGGACAGGGCACTTCTGGCTATATTGATCGCACTATAGCTTAACTTATGATCAAAATAGAGAGTTGACAAGAACTCCAGCACGTCTGAGATGCCTGCAGTTTGATATGAAATATTCTGCCGTAAGCAGAACACCTCCCACCTTCTTATCGAGGGGATGTACTGCTTCTGGGTACTATCCCTCCAGGCCGATGTGATAGCATCCACGGTGTGATCAGACAGTCCTCTCCCAAGGAATGGTCTTCTTAGAATCTGCAAATTAACAGATCAATATGATCATGTAAAGGATGTTGATCACCAGTTACCGGGTTCACCAGTAGGTTTTTATGTTTGTGAACAATCATATGAGGCTGAAAAGCCATCTGCTAAACGAGAGGGAAACATGGCTGAGTAGGCCAGTCTGGTACTACCAATACTCCTGAAGCGGAGTCCTGCTTGATTTTTTGCAGGCATCGACTGATGAGACAGAATGGAGGAATTGCATATTAAAACATTCCATCCCAGTGCAGCGAGAATGCATCGATCGCTGCTGCCCCAGGATCTGGTTCCCATGAGACGTATTTAGGCAACTGGTAGTTTAGTTTAGATGTAAACAAATCAATATCCAGCATCCCGTATCGAGCAACAACATCATCAAATATGTCCCGATTCAACATCCATTCTATGTTGTCATTGAATTAGTGTGACCTTGTGTCTGCCACTATGTTGAATCTACCTGGTAAGTAGATGGCTGAAAGCCAAATGTTTTTATCAATGCACCAGCTCCAGATATGATTAGCCAATCTGTCACAAGATTCCAACTTAACTCCACCCATGTGATCAACCTATGCCACTGCTGTAGTGTTGTCAATTTGATCTTGCACATGCAAATGACTCTTGATAGAGCAATAAGCTTTATAAGTCCATAAAAGGTTTCCAAAAGCTCTAAATAATTGATCCCTCGCAATTGCAGAAGGGATGTCTCATCACTATTCCATCTGCCTCCGCAACTGGAAGACATATCAGTAGCACACCGACCTAGAGCACTAACATCAGTCTGTTAGACTATGGAAGGTGGTTCAACCAAAACTTTCCTGGAACTACTTGAGACATTTGTGATCCACCATTGTATTTCTGAAATGGCTTCAGCTGGCAATCCCATGGGCCTGTCATAATGACCTGCATGTGTCCTCAGTGCCTGTTCTTTTGCTCGTTGTAATTGTTGATATTGCAGAGGTCCAAACTGCACAGCTGGAAAACCAGCCACTAACTTACCAATCAAACTGGCCACCTGTCTAATTGAAGGTCATTGTGTTAAAGAAGGAACTGCAGATGCTGGAGAATCGGTGGTACACAAAAGGCTGGAGAAACTCAGCGGGTGCAGCAGGTCATTGTTCACCAAGGAGCTTGATACAACCTTCAATTAACTGCTGCCTTTTATCACTGGGCAAATTCACTAACATGTGATCTGAGTTAATGGTGAAGCCCAAGTAATCAGTAATTTTGACTGGTGTTAATTTGGATTTATCTGGATGAATGATGAACCCCAATTGCTCAATAGTGAGTTTAACAACTGAAACAGATGATTCAGCTGCATCCCAAGTCTTTCCGACAATTAAGATATCATCTAAATAGGCCATTACAACATGACCCTGAACTCGGAGTAGCCCTAGAACCGGTTTTAACAATTTGGTAAACAATCTAGGAGCTGAAGTTAATCCATTAGGCAGTGCTTTGAACTGACTCATCCAGCTTCAAATATCTCCTTTCACCGCAATGAACAGACACTGAGTAATATGCATCTTTAAGATCTATGCTTGCCATATAGCACCCTTTGGAAAACAGCTGTTTAACCGTCAGAAAAGTCTTCATTTTTAAGTGTCTATACTGTACAAATGGTTAAGGCTCGTCAGGTCCAGAATGATTCTACATGCCCCTTCTACACTAGTCCCACCTGCCTGCCTGCATTTGGCCCATATCCCTCTAAACCTGTCCTATCTGTGTACTTGTAAAAAGTGTTGTGATAGTACCTGTATGTTTCCTTTCATTATTTTCGAGTGAGGACCTTCGGTGGTGATGAAAGATCCAGATTTGAAATCTCACCAATCCATTCTCTTCAGTGATGCTGTTGGGGTTGCTGAGTTAATCCAGCAGTTTATGTTTTACACAAGATTCCAGTATCTACAGTTCCTTGTGTCTTCAGAATACAAATATTCATGTTATTCTAAGAGACAGATATAATTGACTTTAATAGATAGGGGAGCTTTACCCCCAAAAATAGACATTTCAGTCCAGTGGTGTAGCGGTCTGGAAAGGTAATATGTTAAGGTAGATCATGAAAAAACATCTGCAGTCAAAGGAAGGGTGGCCAGGGCAGTCACCGTGAAATATCTCGCAGATCCTCAATAAGTTAATCATGAGCATAACAAACATTGAACGGCATGGTTGAAAGTAACATAATGCACAATGTGGTAAAAGGTTCCAGTACTATTCTATCAATCCTAACATGTACAGTGGGATTCAATTTCTATGGCTGTGATCCTAAATATTTAATTATGCATTAAGCATCATGTAAAACATATCTTAAATAAAATTCAGCAAATTACAAAGCACATTGTAAAATATTTGTCTTCATGTGTGGAATTAAAATCTTTATCTGAATGAAATGTCTTTGCCTTGATAACCAGATTTGAAAGGAAGCTCCTTGTAAGCTAATTGCATGTTTGGGTGAAATGTTATTTAGCTTATGTAGAATAATCCGATTGTGACAATAAAGTTAAATGTGTCTGCCTGACAAGAATATTTTAGCACTCGAGCATCACATTTAGTACTTTACTTTACCTTGTGCCCAGATTAATCATGGCATATCAGACCTTACAATTAACAGCATGCTCAGTCGTGGTTCTGCTTCAGAGCAAAAGGATGTTAAACTGGTTTCACAGGATCTGAAACCGAAACCATTTTGAGGACAGTAAGTTAATTCATTGGGTACACAAAAGGCTGGAGAAACTCAGCGGGTGCAGCAGCATCTAAGGAGCGAAGGAGATAGGCGATGTTTCAGGTCGAGACCTTTCTTCAGACTGGTCAGGGATCAGGGAAACAATAGATATAGACGGTGATGTGCAGAGATAAAGAACAATGAATGAAAGATATGCAAAAAAGTATCGATGATAAAGGAAACAAGCCATTGTAAGCTGTTTGTAGTGTGAAAATGAGAAGCTAGTGCGACTAGAGTGTGGGAGAGATAGAGAGAGAGGGAATGCCAGGGCCCGAGGGCTGAGGGAGAGGTGAGAAGGGGGGGAGACAGCAAGGGTTATCAGAATTGTGAAAATTCAATGTTCAAGCCCAGAGGATGCAGACTCCCCAAGTGGAATATGAGGTGCTGTTCCTTCAACTTGCGGTGTTGCTCACTGGCAGGAGGTCAAGGACTGAGAGGTCGGATATGGAATGGGAGGGGGAGTTGAAGTGCTGAGCCACCGGGAGGCCGGGTTGGTTATTGCGGACTGAGCGGAGGTGATCGGCAGAAACAATCGCCAAGCCTCTGCTTGGTCTCACCGATATAGATCTGGCATCTGGAGAAGCGGATGCAGTAGATGAAGTTGGAGGAGGTGCAGGTGAACCTCTATCGGACTTGGAAGGACTGCTTGGGTCCCTGAAAGGAGTGGAGGGGGGAGGTGAAGGGACAAGTGCAGCATCTCTTGCGGTTGCAAGGGAAAGTGCCCAGGGAAGGGGTGGAGCGGGAGGGAAGGGAAGAGTTGACAAGGGAGTTGCGGAAGGAGCGGTCTTTGTGGATGGCAGACAGGGGGAGATGGGAAGATGTGGTGAGTGGAGGGGTCACGTTGGAGGTGGCAAAACTGGCGGAGGACTATGTGTTGTATTTGCTGGCTGGTGGGGTGAAAGGTGAGGGCCAGGGGGACTCTGCCCTTGTTGCGAGTGGGGGAATGGGGAGAGAGGGCAGTGTTGCGGGGTATGGAGGAGACCTTGGTGCGAGCCTCAACTATAGCGGGGGAGGGGAATCCCCATTCTCTGAAGAATGAGGACATTTGTGATGACCTGGTGTGGAACACCTCATCCTGGGAGCAGATGCGGTGTAAACGGAGGAATTGGGAATAGGGGATAGAGTCCTTACAGGAAGCAGGGTGGGAGGAAGAGTAGTCCAGGTAACTGTGGGAGTCAGTTGGTTTGTAGTGGATGTCGGTCAGGAGTTATCACTTGCATTAGAGATGGTGAGGTCAAGGAATGGTAGAGAAATGTCGGAAATGGTCCGTGTATTTGAGTGCCGGATGGAAGTTGGTGGTGAAATGGATGAATTCAGTCAGTTGTGTGTGGGTGCAGAAGGTGACATCAAAGCAGTCGTCGATGTAACAGAGGTAGAGGTCGGGGATGGGGCCCTTGTGCGCCGAGAACAAGGATTGTTCGACGTACCCGACAAAGAGGCAAGAGTAGCTGGGGCCCATGCGTGTGCCCATAGCTTCGCCTTGTGTTTGGAGGAAATGGGAGGAGTCAAAAGAGAGGTTATTGAGGGAATCAAGTTGTTTCATTGATTTGACATTGTGCCATCCTGCACAAAGAAGATGATTCACACGCAGTTGCTTAACAAATAGTTTTCTTTTGTTGTCATTGGATGCTGGTGATGGATGCAAAACGTGCATTTAGCTTTATAACAGGCACATCCAAAGTAATGTGATTTCCAATCAATTTTATCAAAGGTTTTTTGTATCTTTGAAAAGTGTCACAATAAATCAAGTTTTTTTCCCTAACTATTCGCTTTGCTTATTTTCAATCTAGGTACTTCATCTTACATCGTCCTTTATGTACAACCAATAGCAGTTTACACATGGCCTTGGTGCATCTATAACAGTTCACAGAGAATCATGTCACAGTAAAATAGATAGTTGTAAAAAGTAAGCAATTATAAAGATGAAAGACTGCTTTATGAAGAGAACAAGATTTATTTTTATGGTTTACCTTTTGGATATATCTCTTGTTCCCTCAGTAACCCAGAAAATAAGGGTTAATTGATTTAGTTACTACCTGAAGAAGCCATGGGAATATGTTTATGTGTCTGTTATGTGGCTAGTAAGTCAATGTTTGCAGATCTCAATGGGGAGAAACAAAGTCCTTGAGCTGACCACAAAGCATAATCCATCTTGGTGTCTCAGACTTTGGATTACATCCAGCAATAATTTTCAAGCATGTCAACAGCTCCCTCTCTCTACTTCCCCTAACTTCAATAAACACAATATGGAATTAATTGACTTTGGATGGTATTATATGGGGCCAAAAAGTAAAACTTGGAATCAGCTTTGCATTTTACTTTAGTATCAGTAAACCAAATATGACCTCAGGATTATCATGATAGTGATGTCACCAGGTGCTGTTTTTCAAGGAACTGTGAGTATACTGGAGATTCCTTGTACCACATTGCACCTGTTATTACTAGAAAATAGGCATCTTGTATCAGGGTCACTCTGGATAGGCATTTTCCCTGCAGGTACAGGAAGTTCTTTATCATACAAGATTGTTTACAATCGAATATTGACGACCTTATGTTCACTTACCTTCTGCTTAGGCAGTCACTCGGGATTGAGAACTACTTCCACAAAGGTTTTGTTGGTGTTAATAGGCCAATGTTAGAATCACACATCTTTCAACAAAATGGGACAGTAGGCATTAGAAACATAGAAAATAGGTGCAGGAGGAGGCCAGTCAGCCCTTCGAGCCAGCACCGCCATTCAAAATGATCATGGCTGATCGTCCGCTATCAATAACCCGTGACTGCCTTCTCCCCATATCCCTTGACTCCACTAGCCCCTAGAGCTCTATCCAACTCTCTCTTAAATCCATCCAGTGATTTGGCTTCCACTACCCTCTGTGGCAGGGAATTCCATAAATTCACAACTCTCTGGGTAAAAATGTTTGTTCTCAGCTTAGTCTTAAATGACCTCCCCTTTATTCTAAGACTGTGGCCCCTGGTTCTGGACTCGCCCAACATTGGGAACATTTTTCCTGCATCTAGCTTGTCCAGTCCTTTTATAAGTTTCTATAAGATCCCTCCTCATCCTTTGAAACTCCAATGAATACAAGCCTAGTCTTTTCAATCTTTCCTCATATGACAGTCCCGCCATCCCAGGGATCAATCTCGTGAACCTACGCTGCACTGCCTCAATCACAAGGATGTCCTTCCTCAAATTAGGAGACCAAAACAGCACACAATACTCCAGATGTGGTCTCACAAGAGCCCTATACAACTGCAGAAGAACCTCTTTACTCCTATACTGAAATCCTCTTGTTATGAAGGCCAACATTCCATTAGCTTTCTTCACTGCCTGCTGTACCTGCATGCCAACTTTCAGTGACAGGTGCACAAGGACACCCAGGTCCCACTGTACCTCCCCCTTACCTAACCCCATTGAGATGATAATCTGCCCCCTTGTTTTTGCTGCCAAAGTGGATAACCACACATTTATCTATATTATACTGCATCTGCCACGCATCTGCCCACTCACTCAACCTGTCCGGGTCCCCCTGCAACCTCCTAACATCCTCTTCACAGTTCACACTGCCACCCAGCTTTGTGTCATCCGCAAACTTGCTAGTGCAGCTCCTAATTCCCTCTTCCAAATCATTAATATATATGGTAAACAATTGCGGCCCCAACACCGAGCCTTGCGGCACTCCACTCGCCACTGCCTGCCATTCTGAAAAGAACCCGTTCACTCCTACTCTTTGCTTCCTGTCTGCCAACCAATTTTCTATCCATGTCAACACCCTACCCCCAATACCATGTGCTCTAATTTTAGTCACCAGTCTCCCGTGCGGGACCTTATCAAAGGCTTTCTGAAAGTCTAGATACACTACATCCACTGACACACCTTCATCCATTTTACTTGTCACATCCTCAAAAAATTCCAGAAGATTAGTCAAGCATGATTTCCCTTTCATAAATCCATGTTGACTTGGACTAATCCTTTTACTGCTATCCAAATGCTCCATCACCTCTTTAATAATTGACTCTAATTGACATTAATAATTGCTCTAAGAATCCATCTCGGAGGCATTCTACAAACTCTCTTTCTTGGGGGTCCTGAACCAACCTGATTTTCCCAGTCTACCTGCATATTGAAATCCCCCATCACCACAGTGGCATTACCTTTGTTACATGCCAGTTTTACCTCCTGCTGCAACTTACACCCTACATCCGGGCTACTATTTGGGGGTCTGTACATAACACCAATTAGTGTCTTCTTGCCTTTACAGTTCCTCAACTCAATCCACAGTGAGTCTACCTCGTCAGTCTGTATGTCTTCCCTCGCAAGGGACTGAATTCCATTCCTCACCAGCAGAGCTTCCCTCCCCCCTCTGCCCACCTGCCTGTCCTTTCTATAGGATGTATAACCCTGAATATTAAGTTCCCAGGCTCGATCCTCCTGCAGCCATGTCACAGTAATCCCCACAATGTCATATCTACCAACCTCTAACTAAGCCTCAAGCTCATCTACTTTACTTCTTATACTTCGAGCATTCATATACAATCCTTACGCATCTCACCTTTCACATCGATGCCTATTACACTTGGCCATACTCTCCCATCCCTTTTATGAGCTTCCTTTCTCGTTAATTCTGGGATCATTAACCATCCCTTTACTCTTTTTCCCTTTAACTCCATCGTTAACTATCCCATTTGACACCCCACCCCCCTTATTCAGTTTAAAACCACCCGTGTAGCAGTGGCAAACCTGCCTGCCAGAATGCTGGTCCCCCACCTGTTAAGATGCAATCCATCCCTTTTGTACAGTTCCCCCCTTACTCCAAAACAGATCCCAGTGATCTAAGAATCTAAATCCCTGCCCCCTGCACCAGTTACTCAGCCACACATCCAGGTCTCGTATCTCCCTGTTCCTGCTCTCGCCAGCATGAGGACTGGAAGCAAACTGGAGACAACAACCCTGGAACAACCTGGAGGTCCTCCTTTTCAACATTTTTCCGAGCTCTCTAAAGTCACACTGCAGAATATTCATCCCTTTATTTTCGAAATCGTTTGTGCCAACATGTACTACCACTTCCGGCTGTTCACCTTCGCCCTTGAGGATTTTCTGCACACTGTCCGTGACATCCTGGATCCTGGCACCAGAAACGCAGCACACCATCCTTGAATCCCGTCTGTTGCCGCAGAAACCCCTGTCCGTACCTCTCACAATGGAGTCTCCAACTACAATGGCGTTGCCTGACGTTGGCCTCTTTGGTTTTGGCTCAACAGCCCTTTTTGCTTCGCAAGCCAGTCTGCCACTCAGTGTTTTAACTTCTTCTGTCCCGACAGCTTCTAAGTGGGTGAACCTGTTCACAAGAGGTACAACGCCCAGGGACCTTTGCATTCCAAGTTTCCCTCCCTATCTCACCGTCACCCACTTTTTCCCTTCCAGTACCTCAGGTGTAATAATCGCACTGTAGGACTTGTCGAGGAATGACTCAGTTTCTCGGACGAATCTGAGGTCATCCACTTGCTTCTCCAGTTCCCCAACACGGTCCTTCAGGAGCTGTACCGGGATGCACTTCTCACATTTGTAGCAGCCAGAGGCACCAGCAGTGTCCCTGACCTCCCACATACTGAAAGCATCACACAGAATCAGCTTGCTTGACATCTCCTTCTTTCGTCTCTCCCTCTCCAGCGTTTTGCGTCGCCTCCTCTCCTCCTCACCGAAGACTCTCGAGCCAAAGACTCGCACTTTACTCACAGGGCACTTCCATCACAAGGCCGTTCCCTCACTGCTGCTCCCCAAGTCTTGCTTATACTGATTGATAAATTGCCAAATTTACCAACTTACAAACCAAATTCCTCAGTTTTCAACCTCTGACTCACTTCTAACTCTCCTCCCACTCGGGCTAGAGCCAATCAGTGTTTTCTCCTGCCTCCCTATGTTGTTTTTGTTTTTTTTTATTTCAAAATATACTTTATTCAAATGATAAATATATACAATACATTGACCTTGCGGAAAATCCATCCGACAATAGATCAATACAGTTTAGACATTTCTTTTCCCCAAATTTCCACAAATCAGTCCCCCACTCGTGCCACAATGGCGTGGGATACCTTCCCTTATATTGAGGGGCATCTCCACCATACCATTCCCCCCATGTCCAGCAGCGGAAGGACCTTAGACTGTGGCCCTCCCCCACCGAGCCTTGGCGTTGGCTGCACCGAGCTTCAGTGCGTCCCTCAGCACATACTCCTGCAGTCTGCAGCGGGCCAGTCGGCAACATTCCCTGACGGACATCTCGCTCTGCTGGGTGGTGAACAATGCTCGGGCAGACCAAAGGGCGTCTTTTACCGAGTTGATGACCCTCCAGCAGCACTCGATGTCAGCCTCTGAATGTGTCCCTGGGAACAGTCCGTAAATCACCGAGTCCTCTGTGACGGAGCTGTTCGGGATAAAGCATACCAGGGACCCTTGTATTTTTCTCCAGATCTTTTAGCAAACCCACACTCTGTAAAGAGGTGTGCAACCGTCTCCTCTCCAAAGCAGCCGTCCCGAGGGCAGCGTGCGCTGGCAGTGAGGTTCTGATTGGGAGGGCTCCCAGGAAGGATCTGACTGGGAGGGCTCCCCTCACCGCCAGCCAAGCCAGGTCATGGTGCTTGTTGGTGAGTTCTGGCGATGAGGCATTTTGCCAGACAAGCTGGGCAGTCTGCTCAGGGAACCATGCCACCGGGTCCATAGAGTCCATTTCCTGCAGTGCCTGCAGGACATTCTGTGCTAACCACTGCCCGATGGACATGCGGTCAAAGGTGTTGGTCCGGAAGAACCCTTCCACCGACGACAGATGGGGTGGCAATGTCCAGCTGACTGGTTCTGTAGTGCTAGTATGGGTGTTGTGGGCCAAAGGGACTGGTTTCCAGAGGGCTAGTATGGACAGTGTGGGCCGAAGGGACTGTTTTCCAGAGGGCTATTATGGACAGTGTGGGCCGAATGGATTCTTGCGCTGGCAGCTCAGTCACTCAGGCCTGGCGGCTCAGTAACTCAGGCCTGGCAGGCAGGCAGCTGAGAAACTGCCAGCAATTCTGCCAAAAACAGGTGACAGTGTGAGAGAAGGGGGGGGGGAGGGTGGTTAATTAATTTTAGACATTTTCATCATTTTTTACAGATCACAGCAATGAAGGAGGAAAGTTTATTCTAGCATTGATCTCTGGAGTGCCATTATGGGTGTTGTGGGCTGAGGGGCTGGTTTTCAGAGGGGTAGTATGGACATTGTGGGCTGAATGGATTCTTGGGCTGGCAGCTCAGTTACTGAGGCCATGCAGCTCAGTCACTGAGGCCTGGCAGTACAGTCACTCAGACCTGGCAGGCTGGCAGCTGAGAAACTGCCAGAAATTCTGCCCAGAACAGGTGACAGACTGTGAGAGAGAAGGGGGAGAGGGTGGACTGAATGGATTCTTGGGCTGGCAGTTCAATGAGTCATGGCTGGTGGGATGGCAGTTCACTTACTCATGGCTGGTGGGCTGTCAGTGCAGTCACTCACAGCTGGTGGACTGGCAGTTCAGTCACTTACAGCTGGTGGGCTGGCAGTTCACTTATTCATGGCTGGTAGGCTGGCAGTGCAGTCACTCACACCTGGTACACTGGCAGTTCACTCAGTCACCCCTCCTCCTTTCACCCCCCCCCCCATTCTTCTCCATGCCATTTCCCTCTCCCCCAAGCATTCAGTCCATCTACCCACATGCACTCTCCCTCAGAGCATCCATTCCTGCCTATTAGGTTCCCATTGTGATGAAGAATACGCAGGCATGAAAAGTGGAAAAAGGATTTATTAAAGTTTAAATGTGAATGACTTAAAATATAAGAACAAATTAAATGTTAAATATGAAAATAATTCAGTTATTTCTTGTTGTCTCTTGTTGTGCCTCTTGATGTCTATTTATTGTTGAACATTTTAATATAGAGAGGAAATCTGAGAATTTATCTCAGAAGTCATCATTCAACGAAGCACGCTTTTAATGGCAACATTCTTGGTCAATGTTCCATCCTTCAAGAAAACTTTGACATTTCCCTTCATCTTTCCTCAGCATAGTTGTCCATGCTGAAATACCGGTTGGTCGAGGTAGATCAACACCTTCTGCATTGTTTATCCTTGTGCTTTTTAGATCGTCATAGCAAAACTTGATTGAATGGGGAATTGGGTCCGCTGAAGGGGAATGTCTTTACCTTCTGTTAAATTGAGTGCTATCCTAGGAATGAGAACAATGTCATCATTGAAGGCTCCCATGTTGATTCTTGCAACAATCAGATTATTGTGTAGCTCTTCCACAATCATCATCATTCCATTGCATACCTTTGGCGGTTCCAAGTTTTTCATTAATATGATTGGAGATCCTTTTTTCAACTCCAATTTGTGTGTTGGCAATCCAGAGAGCTCGAGTGAATCAAGGAATTCTGTTGCGAAGTGAGTATCATGAGTTCCACCAGTGACAGCAGTGAACGAAAAGTACTTAACGATTCCAGGGAAGCGTCTGATGCATGTAGAATTGATCCTTTTAATGGTATAGTTGTGCGGAACCAAGATACAATTGTTGGAGAATAATTCTGCAGGATTGTCAAATGTGGGATTGATGAAATCAATACAATGCTCCAGTGTTTCAGCTGATAGAAGCATGTCTTGTGGGATTTCAATTTCATCGTCTTAATTCTTTGAAATCTCGTCTTCTCCAACTTTCAACAAAAATTGAGAATAGTCGCCTTCTCCCTCTGTCAATGGCATATTTGTGTGCAATTGAAACTTGGTGAAAAGTCTCCACAAGTAGTATTTCTTGATGCAAGCATTTTCAACATCAGCATCATTTCCCTTTTTCACCACAGGAAGGAGTTGTCGAAAATCAAATAAACGATAAGAATGCCGCCAAAAGGCTTAGTGTTGCTGCAGACAGCTTGAAGAGTTCTATCCACCACTTCAAAGCTTTCTCGCCTAATCATTGAACATTCATCCTAAACAATGAGTTTCACTTGCCTCATGAAATGTGCTGTCTTAGAGTTCTTCTCGATGTTGCAGAACGTATCCTCGGCCACTTGGATGGGTATCTTGAATCAAGAATGTGCAGTTTTTCCATCAGGCATTAATGTAGCTGCTATCCCAGAGGATGCTACACCTTGACCTCTAACTTTGGAGAGGATCGAATTGGTATAAATGTTTTTCCTGTTCCTCCTGGTGCATCAATGAAAAACATTGAATGGAGGTTCCTTTTCAAGGAGTTTCACACTTAGTCAGCAGAGGTTCATTCTCCTCAACAAACTGCTGTTGTTCAGTTCTATTGTATTGCAATTCCTGCAGCAATTCCAGATTGTCATCATCAAAGTGCATCCTTTCATTTCTTGGTTGTGGCAAATTAAAGAATTCCATTGTTATGTTGTAATTCTCAATCTCTGGACTTACTGAAGAATTTGTGCAATACATTTATTTGAGGCGGGGGCTGTTGGGGTGGGGGGGTGGTAAACGTCCTGCAACCGAGGGAGGGGATGGCTTTGGCGGGTGCTCTCATGGGCTGATGATGGAGGGGGGGTTGTCCTGCAGTGGGGGGTGGGGGAGGCTTCAGTAGGGGGCAGAAGGGGGAGCGTCCTATAGCCAGGCGGAGGGCAGCGTCTTGAGGTGGGGGATGTCAGTGGGGGGGTGGGTGGCATTGAGCAACCTACTCATGGCCTCTGGACTCACTCACTGCCATGGGACTAACTCATGGCCTCTGGACTGACTGACTCACTCCCTCATAGCCTCCAGATGGACTGACTGACTCATGGCTTGTGGACTGACTTATGCCCGACTTCTGGAGCCACGTCCGACTTTTGTAAACTGACAACTGTAACATCCACATTGAGGAACAGCTTCTTCCTGACAGCCATCAGGCTATTAAACATAACAAATAAGCTATATGAAAGACTATATTATTTGTACTGTTTGTATTTGTTAATCACACACACCCTCCACCTCACACACAGACACAGGCACAGAAACAGACACAGACTAAAATGCCAAGTAACTTCAGAACGTGGTAAACATACGGAATCCTGTTCCTAACCATATATCAATGTAAGAAGTTTGAAAATAAGAACACAGTTGTGTCTAAACCAAACGATTCAAACGTTTAAAGCCTCCTCTACAGCTGCTGCTATAGCAAAAACATGCTTTAAATATCTCTCTTGAATTATTCAAACGGTTGAGGGTGGCGTCTTCATTTGGGCCTTTCGCACTCTGCGACACCTCTCCACTAAGCGGAAATGATGCACTCAGCTCTACCTCTCCACTAAGCCGAAATAATGCAATCAGCGCCACCTCTTCACTAAGCGGAAGCCATGGAATGAGCAGCAATTTTGCAATTAAACAGAGTCCTGGTTAAATAAAACGTTTATTCACGCATTTTCTTTCTGAAAACTGTTGCAAGCATTTTAGAACCAAGACACACACTTTTTGCAAGCATTTTGGAACCAAGACACACACTTTTTGCAAACATTTTAGAACTAAGACACACACTTTTTGCAAACATTTTAGAACTAAGACACACACTTTATGCAAACAGTTTAGAACCAAGGCACACACTTTATGCAAACATTTTAGAACCAAGGCACACACTATTTGCAAACATAGAAACGTAGAAACATAGAAAATAGGTGCAGGAGTAGGCCATTCGGCACTTCGAGCCTGCACCGCCATTCAATATGATCATGGCTGATCATCCAACTCAGTATCCTGTACCTGCCTTCTCTCCATACCCCCTGATCCCTTTAGCCACAAGGGCCACATCTAACTCCCTCTTAAATATAGCCAATGAACTGGCCTCAACTACCTTCTGTAGCAGAGAATTCCAGAGACTCACCACTCTGTGTGAAAAATATTTTCCTCGGTCCTAAAGGAATTCCCCCTTATCCTTAGACTGTGACCCCTTGTGCTGGACTTCCCCAACATCGGGAACAATCTTCCTGCATCTAGCCTATCCAACCCCTTAAGAATTTTGTAATTTTCTATAAGATCCCCCCTCAGTCTTCTAAATTCTAGCGAGTACAAGCCAAGTCTATCCAGTCTTTCCTCATATGAAAGTTTAGAACCAAGCAGTTTAGAACCAAGACACACTTTTTGCAAACATTTTAGAACCAAGGCACACTTTTTGCAAACATTTTAGAACCAAGGCACACACTATTTGCAAACATTTTAGAACCAAGGCACACACTTTTTGCAAACATTTTAGAACCAAGACACACTTTTTGCAAACTTTGTAGACCCAAGACACATACTTTTTGCAAACAATTTAGAACCAAGGCACACACATTTTGCAAACATTTTAGAACCAAGGCACACACTATTTGCAAACATTTTAGAACCAAGACACACACTTTTTGCAAATATTTTAGAACCAAGACACTTTTTGCAAACATTTTAGAACCAAGACACACTTTTTGCAAACATTTTAGAACCAAGACACACACTTTTTGTAAACATTTTAGAACCACATTGAGGGCACTCACAGTTGAGTAGACAGTGTTCAGTGTTATTCACAGCTCAGAGAGACATGACCCTCTCGCTTCCTCCATCTTGCAGAGACTGAGGCACAACACTTTCGGGTTTTATAGTCCCTCCCCCCTCCTACCAGCAGGGGCAGCAGAGAGAATCTTAACATATTTAAAACATTAATAACACTTTTATTTTTCACTAATGGGAAAAATCCTCTTGCCCTGTGCAGTGGAGGGGGACTCTGAGTAAGATGGCCAAAAATCACAGCTGTAAGTTTCAGCGTCTTTTCTAAAATCATGAAAGAGAAAACCAGGAAGTGGTCAAGATCAGAGTTTAAGTAATATAGATAGATAAATGGTAACCATCTAGTGTAGGAAGAAATTGCAGATGCTGCTTTGTACCAAAGATAGACACAAAATGCTGGAGTAACTCAACAGGTCAGGCAGCAACTCTGGGGAGAAGGAATTGGCGATGTTTCAGGTCGAGAGCCTTCTTCTGATGTCACCCATTCCTTCTTTCCAGAGATCCTGTCTGTCCAGCTGAGTTACTCTAGCTTTTTGTGTCTATCTTCAGTTTAAACCAGCATCTGCAGTTCCTTCCCACACATTAGTTTAGTGGATGTTGAGTGTATGGCACAATGTCTTCTCTACATCAGTGAACAAGTTGATGATGGCTAGGATTTTGCTCCTAAGTGAGTATAGACTTACATGGTGGCAGGTGGAAACTGGCCAGTTGTGTAGCTTAAATACAAAGGGGTCTGGGGCCAGTCGTGTATCTGAATGCTGGGCTGGTGACATCAACAGGAGCATGGCCCGGTTCAGGGCCAGGTACAGGGCGAGATCACATGTGAGAATTGGAACAGGAGCTTGGAGCGAGAGCTTGTTCAAGAAAATGTGAAGATGCCCAGCCAGGAATGTGGACATTCAGCTAGGAGGTGAGGGCTGGTGTTTAGCTCTGGATGGGAGCATGGATGGGAGTGTGGGAGTCTGCCAACTAGAGAGGGAGTTTCATTGGTGAAGAGCAGTATCTGTTAGGAGGTCGGAGAGTGGTGAGGGAGGTGGAGAAATAATTAAAGAAAGAGACAAAATGACAGGGAGGACTGAGGGTGTGAGGAACTGTTCATAAGTTCATATGTGATAGCTGCAGAATTAAGCAGTTCGGCCCATTACGACTACTCAATCATGTACTCAATCATGGCTGATCTATCTTTCCCTCTCAACCTCATTCTCCATCCTTTTCCCCATAACCCCTGACACCCCTACTGTACAAGTTAATGAGGAGGCAATGGACAAGGGCACACATAGCTGAAACCATTTATATATAACCATTAGTTTCAATATAATTATGAAACTTTTGTTTGTCATGTACATCAATGATCTGGATGATGGGGTGGAAAATTGGATAAGTAAGTATGCAGATGATACTAAGATAGGTGGTGTTGTGGATAACGTAGTAGATTTTCAAAGTCTACAGAGAGATTTGAGCCATTTGGAAAAGTGGGCTGAAAGATGGCAGATAGAGTTTAATGCTGTTAAGTGTGAAGTGCTACATCTTGGCAGGACAAATCAAAATAGGAAGTACATGGTAAATGGTAGGGAATTGAGGAATGCTGTGGAACAGAGGGATCTAGGAATAACTGTGCATAGTTCCTTGAAGGTGGAATCACATGTAGATAGGGTGGTAAAGAAAGCCTTTGGTGTGCTGGCCTTTATAAATCAGAGCATTGAATATAGGAGTAGGGAAGTAATGTTAAAATTGTACAAGGCATTGGTAAGACCAATTCTGGAGTATGGTGTACAATTTTGGTCGCCTAGTTATAGGAAGGATGTCAACAAAATAGAGAGAGTACAGAGGAGATTTACTAGAATGTTGCCAGGGTTCCAGCAACTATGTTACAGAGAAAGGTTGAACAAGTTAGGTCTTTATTCTTTGGAGCGCAGAAGGTTAAGGAGGACTTGATTGAGGTATTTAAAATGATGAAAGGGATAGACAGAGTTAACGTGGATACGTTTTTTTCCCATTGAGGGTAGGGAAGATTCAAACAAGAGGGCATGACATGAGAATTAAGGGACAGAAGTTTCGGGGTAACGCGAGGGGGAACTTCTTTACTCAGAGGGTGGTGGCTGTGTGGAATGAGCTTCCAGCAGAAGTGGTGGAGGCAGGATCGATTTTAACATTTAAGAGTAAAGTGGATAGGTATATGGACGTGAAGGGAATGGAGGGGTATGGTCTGAGTGCAGGTAGATGGGACTAGGGGAAAACAAATGGTCGGCACGGACTGGAAGGGCCGAGAGGGCCTGTTTCCGTGCTGTAATTGTTATATGGTTATATGGTTATATGGTTATATTTGAGGAGTGTGCATGCATATATGTGCGCACATCAGTGTGTGTGTGTGTGAATGAATGAGTGTAGGTTCACAGAATGTTGACTACACGTACAGTATACTCCAAGAGTCTTCTTCTTGCATATGGTGTGCACAGTCTAAAGTTGTAGGACCACTTGTTCTATTTGATCTTATTTGATTGTGTACATTGGGTTGATTGCATTAGTCAAAACAGGGCGGACTACATGAAGGTTGCAATCTTCCAGCCCACTCCAACAGTGTATGAGCATCAGTAAGATAATTATTCATGCTCTGTGCAATCTTCTTTATCTCCACTATATTCACTGGAGTTTGCTTTTTGTACTATGGCCTTTGTGAGTATGTTGTTATAATCAAACTGATAGTGTTGCAGCAAGAATTATGGATTCAAAGGTGTCAGTAGCTCAAGGATGATCAATTGTATGAAGTCTATCCTTGCAAGGTATTTCCTGCTGAGGGAAACAGCAGATAACTTACTTTCATGTCCACAAATGATAAGGATTTTGACGAGATCCAACATGGTCAGCTGGTCAATCGGCAATAAACAATAGATAATAGACAAGACAATAGGTGCAGGAGTAGGCCATTCGGCCCTTCGAGCCAGCACTGCCATTTAATGTGATCATGGCTGATCATCCACAATCAGTATCCTGTTCTTACCTTCTTCCTATATCCCTTGATTCCGCTATCTTTAAGAGCTCTATCTAACTCTCTCTTGAAAGCATTCAGAGAATTGGCCTGCACTGCCTTCTGAGGCAGAGAAATCCACAGATTCACAATTCTCTGGGTAAAAATTTTTTTCCTCATCTCTGTTCTAAATAGCCTACTTCTTATTCCTAAACAATGGCCCCTGGTTCTGAACTCCCCCAACACTGGGAACATGTTTCCTGCCACTAGCATGTCCAATCCCTTAATAATCTTACATGTTTCAATAAGATTCCCTCTCATCCTTCTAAATTCCAGAGTATACAATTGCAGCTGCTCCATTATATCAACATATGATAGTCCCGCCATCCCGGGAATTAACCTCGTGGCCTTTAATAGCAAAAATGTCCTTCCTCAAATTTGGAGAGCAAAACTGCACACAATACTCCAGGTGTGGTCACACTAAGGCCTTGTACGACTGCAGAAGGACCTCTTTGCTCCTATACTCAAATCCTCTTGTTAAGAAGTCCAACATGCCATTAGCTTTCTTCACTGCCTGCTGTACCTGCATGCTTACTTTCAGTGACTGATGAACAAGGACCCCCAGATCTCATTGTACGTCCCCTTTTACCAACTTGACACCATTCAGATAATAATCTGCCTTCCTGTTTTTGCCACCAAAGTGGATAACCTCACATTTTTCCACATTAAACTGAATTTACCATGCATCTGCCAACTCACACAACCTGTTCAAGTCACCCTGCATCCACAGAGAATCCTCTTCACAGTTCACACTGCCATCCAGCTTTATGCCATCTGCAAATTTGCTGATGTTACTTTTAATCCCCTCATATAAATCATGAATGTATATTGTAAATAACTGCGGTCCCAGCACAGAGCCTCGAGTTGCGGCACCCCACTGGTCACGACCTGCCATTTTGAAAAAGACCCGTTAATCCCTACTCGTTGTTTCCTGTCTGCCAACCAATTTTCCATCTATGTCAGTACCCTACCCCCAATACCAGAAGCTAGGGCACATAAAATCCAAGGTGTATGACAAACTAGATAGAAAATTGGTTTGTTGATAGGAAGCAGTAGGTAGAGAGGCCGGTTGTTTTTGTGAATCGTAGTCTATAACTTACAGTGTACTGTATGGATTGTTGCTAGGACCTTTGTTGCTTATCTACATGACTTGGATGAGAATGTCTGTGGTCTGATAAATAACTTTGCTGATAATATGAAGATTAATGGAGTTGTAGTCAGCGAGGATGGTTGCCTAAGGATACAAAAAGACGTAGATCAGCTACTATGCTTGGATGAGCAGTGGCAGATAGAATTTAACCCTGATAAATGTGAGGTAATCTTTTTGGGTCCCTAATACTGGCAAGACACATATGGTAAATGGCTAGTATCTTAGAAACAAAGATGCACATGAGGCCATGGACTGCAAATTCCTGGTTTCCTGAAACTAGTGCCACCCCCCTTCCACGCACATCCCTTTCTCTGGCTTCACATTTCACACCTCTTCTATCGTTATCTCAAAAAAAGTTAGTCTTTTGTCTATTAATTTGTTGGCATATGCCAACCATCTGCCTATCATCCAATCCCCCCCCCCCCCCCCCCCCCCCCTTCTCACCTGTATCTACCCATAACTTACCAGTATTTGTCCAGTCCCTCCTCTCTTCCAGAAGAAGGGTCCTAGCCCAAAATTTCACTTGTTCATGTTCTCAGGAGATGCTGTCTGACCCATTGAGGTAACTAGCACTTAGTGTCTTGTTTGTAAATCAGCATCTGCAGTTCCTTATTTCCACATACAAGCTACATAAAATACAGTTATGTTCAGTTTTGGTCACACTGCCGTTGGAAGGATGCCATTAAACTGGAAAGAGCATATTGAAAATGTATAGGGACGTTAGAAGTTCACGATAAAATAGGCCATACAGAGTAACCATGGCTTTGTGAAGGGGAGGTCTTGCCTGACTAATTCGCTAGAATTCTTTGAAGAAGTAAATGACAGGACAGACAAAGGAGAGTCAGTAGAGTCATAGAGTGATACAGCGATACAGTGTAGAAGCAGGCCCTTCAGCCCAACTTTCCCACACCGGCCAACAATGTCCCAGCTACACCAGTCCCACATGCTTGCGCTTGGTCTATCTAACCGTTTCTTAAACAATGGGATAGTCCCAGCCTCAACTATCTCTTCTGGCAGCATGTTCCATACATCCACCACCTTTTGTGTGAAAAAATGACCCCTCATATTCCTATTAAATCTTTTCTCCTTCACCTTGAACCTATGTCCTCTGGTCCTCGATTCCCCTACTCTGGGTAAAAGACTCTGTGCATCTACCCGATCTATTCCTCTCATGATTTTGTACACCTCTATAAGATCACCCCTCATCCTCCTGTGCTCCAAGAAATAAAGACCCAGCCTACCCAACCTCTCCCTCTAGTCCTTCCAAAATCCTCGTAAATCTTTTCTGAACTATTTCAAGCTTTGTCAATATCTTTCTGATAACATGGTGCCTAGAACTGAACATAGTATTCTAAATGCGGTCTCACCAACGTCTTATACAACTGCAACATGACCTCCCATGTTGTTTACGTTAAATGTTGTTTACCTAGACTGTCAGAAAGCCTTTGATGAGGTGCCACACAGGAGGCTGCTAAGGAACATGAGAGCCTATGGTATCAAAAGGCAAATATTGGCATGGATAGCTGGTTGGCTGGATGGCAGAAGACAAAGAATGGCAATAAAAGTTTTGGTTGGCTGCCAGTGATTAGAGGACTTCCGCAGAGCTCGGTGCTGGTGCCATTGCTCTTCACGTTGTATATTAATAATTTGTATAAGGGGATTGAAAGCTTTGTGGCCAAGTTTGCGATACAAAAATTGGTGGAGGGGCAGGTAGTATAGAGATAGAAGGAAATTTGCAGAAGGACAGACAAGTTGGGAGAGGAGGCAGAGATGTGGCAGATGGTATATAGTGTAGCAAATGTGGAGTCATGCATTTTGGTAGTAGGAATAAAGGCGTAGATTAATTTATAAACGGGGAAATAATTCAGAAAATGGAGGTGCAAAGGGAGTTGGGAGTGCTGGTGTAGGATTCCTAAAAAGTTAATCTGTATGTTCAATCAGTAGTAAAGAAAGCAAACACAATGCTAACATTTATTTCGAGAGGGCTTGTATACAAAAACAGGATGGTAATGCTGAGGATCTGTAAGGTGCGGGTCAGGCCGCATTTGGAATATTGTGAGCAATTTTGGGAATCATATTTGAAGAAGGATGTGCTGGCTCTGGATAGGATCCAGAGGAGATTTGATCTCAGGAATTAGTAGGTTAACATATGATGAGCATTTGTCAATACTGGACCTGTACTTGCTGGTGTATAGAAGAATGAAGGGGTACCACATTGAAACGTACAGTATAATAAATAATTGGATAGAGTGGATGAGGAGAGGATGTTTCCACAAGTGCAAGAGTTCAGGACTAGAGGTCATAGCCTCAGAATTAAATTAGGAAGGAGATGAGGAGGCATTTCTTTAGTCCTTCAGAGGGTGGTGAATCTGTAGAATTATTTGCCACAGGAGGCTGTGGTGGCCAAGTCAGTGGATATATTTAAGTCAGAGAGAGATAGATTCTTGATTAGTATGGGTGTCAGAGTTTATTGGGAGAAGGCAGGAGAATGGGGTTAGGAGGGAGAGAAAGATCGGCCATGATTGAATGGCGGAGTGGGCTTGCTGGGCCAAATGGCCTAATTCTGCTCCTATTACTTATGATCATATGATCTTATGATGTTGCCAGGACATGATGGTCTGAGCTATAAGGAGAGGTCAGGCAGGCTAGGACTTTAATCCTTGTAGCGCAGGAGGCTGAGGTGTGAATTTGTAGATGTGAATAAAATTATGAGAAGAATAAGTATGGTGAATGCAGAGTGTGTCTCAGTGTAGAGGAATTAAGAACTAGAAGCCATAGGTTTCACGTGGGAGGGGTGGTCCCCCAACGCAATATTCCACCTCTCCACCAATTCCAATATTGGTGGCCTGTGGGGATGGGGCTTTCTTGAGCGCTAGTGTGGGTGTTGTGGGCCATAGGGACTGGTTTCCAGAGGGCTAGTATGAACATTGTGGGCTGAATGGATACTTGGGCTGGCAGCTCAGTCACTCGGGCCTGGTGGGATGGCAGCTCAGTCACTCGGGCCTGGTGGGCTGGCAGCTCAGTCACGCGGGCCTGGTGGACTGGCAGCTCAATCACTCGGGCCTGGTAGATCAGGCCTGGTGGGCTGGCAGCTCAGTCACTCATAGCTGGTGGGCTGGCAGCTCAGTCACTTACAGCTGGTGGGCTGGCAGTTGACTGAATCACGGCTGGCCGGCTGGAAATTGACACACACACACACACACACACACACACACACACACACACACACACACACACACACACACACACACACACACACACACACACACACACACACACACACACACACACACACACACACACACACACACACACACACACACACACACACACCCCACACACACACACACACCACACACACACACACACACACACACACACACACACACACACACACTATATTATGACACTATATTATGACAGTAAAACTCTCTTGAATCTACTCACACGGTTGAGCGCGACCTCTCCCCTGAGCGGGGCTTCCACAGTGAGCGGGACTTGCGGGATGAGCACGACATTGAGTTCAAGCAGCACAGTGCAGACCAACCCTTCACTTCAGTTCAAGCAGCACAATGCAGACCAACCCTTTAATTCAGTTCAAGCAGCACAGCGCAGACCAACCCTTCCATTCAGTTCAAGCAGCACATTGCAGACCTACCCTTCAATTCAGTTCAATCAGAATAGTGCAGACCATCCCTTCAATTCAGTTCAATCAGCACAGTGCAGACCAACCCTTCAATTCAGTTCAATCAGCACTGTGCAGACCAACCCTTCAATTCAGTTCAAGCAGCACATTGCAGACCAACCATTCAATTCAATTTAAGCAGCACAGTGCAGACTCACTGTTCAGTTCACTCATGGCGTAGACTCACATTTCTAAACTCAACTCTCACTCATGGTCTTCCGGGGTGACTGACTCACATCCGGCCTCCAGAGCTTTATTCTCCTGGCCCCCCAGAAGGGGTGTTACCTTCATCATGATGACTGACAGGTGAGAAGACCAATCTGCTGATCTCACGATTTTTTAAACATTCATAACTTTTTATTATTTCACTGATCGGAAAGGGGGACGATGAGTAAGATGGTGAAAAAAAATCATAGCAATATAGGATAGCATTTTTACTAAAATGTATTTACAACATAGACAGGAAGAGGTCAAGATGAACTTTTAGTAATAGTATCGATGCGAGGAACAACCTTTTCATGGGTACATGCTGTTTCCCTCTTTGTTCTCCCACCATCCCTCATGGTGTTCCCCACATGCAGGTCCCCATTGTTTTCCATTCCCCCTCATGCTGAGGCCCCACCACTGCTAGGGCTCCAGTTGCCGCTGTGGCTCATGCTGCCGGCGAGGGACACGCTGAGGCTCCCATCGTTCTCTCTGCTGAGACTCCTTCAGCCCAGACAGGCCTCGCCGCCTGGCTTTTCCGCAGTTCCCTGGGAGGCCAGTCAAGCCTACCGGGGCTCGTTCCGGTCTGTGCCGCATTTGTTTGGCGTGTGGATCGGCTCACCAGGATATTTCGGCCCCCCACATGACTCCCCAGGTCAAGCTGCCAATTGAAGCTAGGTACATTAACAACATTTACGACATTTGGACCGGTACAATTGGCTAGGAAAAGTTTGATGGAATATACTGTATAATAAAAATAAACTGCAGATGCTGTTTAATACCAAAGATAGACACAAAATACTGTATTAACTGAGCAGGTCAGGCAGCATCACTGGGGAAAATTATGATTTTCTCCAATGACATTTATACAATGCATACAACAAATTTATAACAACAGATTTATAACATAATAGGGATTCAGCAGTTCAGAGGCATCAAAATGGGGACAAAATTCAGGAGTAAATTGCCCTTCGGTACCGCCAAAATCATGGGCTGATCATCCAACTCATCCCGTACCTGCCTTCTCTCCAACCCTCTGTATAACAATAGATATATAACAATTTATAATATCACTCATGATTGTTGATGATTAGAACAAAGAAAAATATGAACCGGTAATAAGATCTGGTACAGAAAGCAAAACAAAATATTATAAATAAATACACCAACGTATTATCTTCAGGTTAGCATTTTATTTAATTCTCAAGTTAGCACTCAATATCTGAATGGCGCTATTGCTTAATTGAGATTATATACTTTAAAATGCCTGAGAAGTAGTATTTTGTGGTAATCAGTACAGTAAAATAGTAAGATTAAATGAGAACTTACCAGTTTGAAGTTTGATCTTTATTTTATGAGGAGTTACGATGAGGGAACCCCTTACATCGTTCGTGCGTCAATCTTCAAAGCAACGGTGTGAAATCACAGGTAATAGTGACTGAAGTATAATAGTAAAAACAAAGGACTTGAACTACCAGATGATATTTATGAGGTTTGGGAGTGGAGGGCACATAATCCCTCATCGTAACTCCGCATAATTAAAGATCAAACTTCATACTGGTAAGTTCTCATTTAATCTTACTTCGGAGTCACGTGAGTGACTACGTGAAGATTTCAAAGCTCTGTGATTTCATGCATTGTAAAATGAGTATACACAACCACAGCTGCTTCATTGACAAATGAAGGGAAAACATTCATAATGCATACAGTCATGACATGGATGTAAAATATGTTGATGCTGTTTAAAGGAAATAATAATATTTCCACATCTCACCCAGATGGAATATTTAACTAGAACATAAATAGAGTTAACAAATACCCCTGGTTCAGCAATGGGTTATTAAAATGTTTGGAAGATTCATTCGTTGGACCATGCTGCAGCCGTAACAATGCGACCCAGCTGAACGTAAATTCCATTGCTACTGATGTTGTAGCAGCCCTGGTGGAATGAGATCTGGAATCAGAATCCATTCCTACATAACGCAAACTCTGTTTTTATCATCTGGAGTGGCCTGAATAAATACGTTCTCCCAAATTTTTTGTGACTAAAATCATTGCTAGTCCAGAACCTCCAAAGCTCTTGGTGACCTTGACGTATTGTTGTATATATGTGTGCTTACCTTATCAAAGGTCCCCTGGCATGCCTGTGACTATTTTGAGACCCGACCCCCTTCTGGTCTGCTCAAATATTTATAACATATTATATATTATAGTTTACAGATGTAATCATCCTGTACCATCACAATTATGTAGTGACTGCACCTGCTGCGCTAAAGAAGCACCAGAAGGATAACTACCTAATAAACTCCAGCCAAATTTAAGGATATAGCTGGAGCCTCCTGGTGAAATTGTGTTCACAAATGTCAAAATCACATATGGCATTGTACTGTTCCTGGGAGACCTATGTTGAAGATATCGTACCACTTGATATCCGACGTGAACCCGACAGAGCGGGTCTTGTTTGCTACAGCCAACTCAATGAGAAAGCACATTGACACAATTAATGGCCGCACAACTCAATAATTAACAAACGATCATTTAACATGAACTCCAAACATTAGCAATTTATACCATTTTCCAATGTAACATGAGCATAAACAAACTCTTTCATCTCCTGGAAAAGAAAAGTTCTGCGTTTTGGTGCTATCCAAGCACTTTGAACACATAGAAGGATAGATGTAACAACCCAAACCTTAGGGCAGTTTATTAAACCTGCAGAACATAATTTGAGTTTATCATGCAACGGCTGATTTCCCAAGCCTCAGGCTGAACCAGCAAAATTACGTTTAAAATAACCAAATACGGTTATATTATTATTCCCAACAAATCGGGAATCAATTTGCATAATCACACAATAGGAACCTAAAGCGGCCTCTTAATTACTTTATTTGAAGCCTCGCTTGATGAAGCAAAATGGAGGGAGCCATGAAAGACCTTCCTTCTCCTTGTAGCGAGAATGTATCTTTCGCCACTGGTATGCCACATATTTTGCAACCAGTGAATAAGCATGAAAACAACATATATATATATATTAGGTGTTCCATTTAACCAGAGTTTCATAATACAGTGCGATTCAACACCAATTCTGTATTGCCATTAACCTATATTTGATGATTCTCCTGTGGCAAACAAGATTATGTAGCCATTCTAGGGGTCTTTAACTGATTGCACCCTCGTGACTAACATATGCCATCATCATAATGTATCAACCTGAACCTGAGCATGACAATATGCATATTTGCCCAATCACTCTTTAACCCATACAATGCCCGTAGGGTCTATAGATAGTTGATACCAAAAGCAGAAAAAAATGTTAAGTCATGCAAGTTTGCTCCACCTCCAAACTCGAGATGATATTTGCAATTTAGTATCTGCCGTAAACAGCAACTGTGACCCAATTTCCGAGCCAGTCTTGCAAGACAATCTTGGCCCCTATACTGAACCTACCAAATTCTAACCTGCTTGAAATGCTAGTATTGTCCATTTTACATGGTTAGACCCCTCAAAGTAGCTGATAATTTCTTAATCATTTGTAATGTATAACTAAGTGTACACCTTACCAAGTTGTAAGTGGTCTCTTAATTGTAGAGTAGCACAGGCACAGTGCGTGGAACCTCTGGACAGCTTTCATGCTGCCACCAACTTCAGTGAACCGTTTACTGCCGATGAAGACGTGGGTGAGTTGTTGCTGAAACTATGACACCTTGCTCGTTCCAATAGCTTGTGCTTCGTCCTCCAGGTTTCGCCTATGGAAAGGTTTTACCTGAATAGAAGATTCGGCGGCCAACTGTAATGTCCCCCTGAGAGCGGTGTTCACTGCATATGTGTTTGGGATGGCAACTTTTCTGCCAGGCATAGACCTCTGGCACGTGCCCTACATCCATTGGGCATGCTCTAATGCCATATCCTCAGACTCAGCGTTAGACTATACCAATCCCGCATGCTCTCCTCTTACATGAGGGAGCCATTAAGCAGCCTGTTACAAGGTGCTGCTGGCGCGGCTTCAGCAATACGCCAACGTTATTAATTTTAGCTAGTGATAACAAGGTGTGTTAACAAAGACTTACATGGCACTTAATAGTTAACCATTTAACAAGATAACAGTTGTCCTACTAGCACAGCTGAATCGCATCTATACTATTACCAATTAGTCTAACAACTAGAAAAAGCTGTTTTATAACAACAAACTGTTACCGGAGTCTATTGACTGCAATCTGTTGCCCAGGCCAGCGCCAACGGCCAATTGAATACCTAAAGGTGAATCCCAATGTCCTACAAGTCTATTTGATAGGAACTTAATCTAACTGGATAGAGGAGCCCTATTTCTCAAATATAGTTTGAGACTTAACAGTGGATTTTAGCACATATACAACCAGTGTTTTTGAACTGTGAATAGTTCTATTTGAATATTTTTTTGTCATCATTCTTTTATATTGCCTTATCCTAGCAATGCCTCCTCATCCCCCATGATCACTATAAATAGAATACCCTACTAAGTACCCTATTGCCATGAAGCAGCCCTGAACAAGGTATTGCTGGCGCCCATGAAGCAGCCCTGAACAAAGGTGCTGCTGGTGCGGCCTTTCCCATAGGCCAGTATTTGCCATAGATTTGGCGTTCTCATGAAGCAGCCCTGAGCAAAGGTGTTGCTTGCACAGTCTCTCCAATAGGCTAGCCAGCCATAACTTGGCATTCCCCTGGAACAGGCCTGAGCAAAGATACTGTTGGCACCGCCTCTCCAATAGGCTAGCCTGCCATAGATTCGCATCCTCCTGGAGCAGTCCTGAACAAAGGTACTGCTGGCAGAACCTTTCCAATATGCTGGCACTGCCATAGCTTGGCATCCCCCTGGAGCAGTCCTGAACAAAGGCACTGCTGCCACAACATTTCCCATAGGCTGGCGCTGCCATAACTTGGCATCCCCATGAAGCAGCCCTACCCAAAGGTGCTGCTGGCATAGCCTCTCCAATAGGCTGACACTGTCATAAACTTTACTGCTGACGCGGGCTCTCACGTTAACCCATGCTGACCCAACTCCTGCTGAAGGAGTGTCTCTAAATTCATTCCCAGAGGGGAAACCTCCCAACATCTTTCTTTATTGTACTGACCATTTTTGTCAGTTGTCCTCATATCCTGGGGATGACTGCGGATTGGGAACCGCATAGCTGAATTTCCCCTCCCCGGGAATCAATATAAATATATATATATACATACCCGCGGTAACCCTCCCGGCACCCGGGCTAATAATTTAGATGAGTTTTAAACCCATCTCCTGGGGACTACTGCAGTCTGGGAACTGCATATTCTTGGGTTTCCCCTACACCGGGAACCCAGGCTGACTGTTCAGGTCAGTTTAGCCCCATACCCTGGGGACTACTGCGGTCTGGAAATGCCTATTCTTGTGTATCCCCTCCCCGGGAACCCAACCTGTGGAGTCACTGACCACGTTATCAGTGACTCCGATCGTGAAACCCGACATTCGCCAGCTCTCCGCTTCCGCGGTCGAATAAGGGTTTCCCTAAAGCCCTAGGCTGGTTCCCTCATCGGCCATTGCGAACATCCCACAAAAACCTCGGAGGTTCCTGCAGGAGACCTACAACAGGTAAGGAATAGCACTTACCTGAAGGTTAGACTTACCATTGGAGGAGCTGCGCTGCTCCACAGTCGCCTGCACGAAAGCATCTGACGCAATGACGCACGAATGGCTGTACGGGGTTCTTCACGTAGTCACTCATGTGACTCCGAAGTAAAATCAATGGAATTTCTTTATTTCCAGGTGAGAAAGATCAAAAGTTTCAACAAGGATGAACTTACAAATTAGTTATGGTTTGTCTCATTACTACTATTATAAATCATGTTACAGATCTATCGTTATTAATTTTAAGCTGATTTTTACCCAAATTTAATTTTAAACAATAGACAATAGACAATAGACAATAGATGCAGGAGTAGGCCATTTGGCCCTTCGAGCCAGCACCGCTATTCAATGTGATCATGGCTGATCATCCCCAATCAGTACCCCAGTTCCTGCCTTCTCCCCATATCCCCTAACTCCGCTATTTTTAACAACCCTATCTAGCTCTTTCTTGAAAGCATCCAGAGAACTTGCCTCCACCACCCTCTGAGGCAGAAAATTCCACAGACTCACCACTCTTTGTGAGAAAAAGTGTTTCCTCGTCTCTGTTCTAAATGGCTTACTCCTTATTCTTAAACTGTGACCCCTGGTTCTGGACCCCTCAATGGCAAGAAAGTCTTTCCTCAAATTAGGGGACCAAAACTGCACACAATACTCCAGGTGTGGTCTCACTAGTTTTCTGTACAACTGCAGAGGACCTCTTTGTTCCTATATTCGATTCTTTTTTGTTATAAAGGCCAACATGCCATTTGCTTTTTTTCACTGCTTGCTGTACCTGCATGCTTACTTTCATAGACTGATGTACAAGGACCCCCAGATCCCGTTGTACTTCCCCTTTTCCCAACTTGACGCCATTTAGATGGTAATCTGCCTTCCTGTTTTTGCTACCAAAGTGGATAACCAAATAGTTATCCACATTAAACCTCATCTGCCATGCATCTGCCCACTTCCCCAACCTGTCCAAGTCACCCTGCATTCTCATAGCATCCTCCTCATAGTTCACACTGCCACCCAGCTTTGTGTCATCTGCAAATTTGCTAATGTTACTTTTGAATCCCTTCATCCAAATCATTGATGTATATTGTAAATAGCTGTGGTCCCAGCACTGAGCCTTGCGGTACCCCACAAGTCACTGCCTGCCATTCTGAAAGGGACCCGTTAATCCCTACTCTTTGTTTCCTGTCTGCCAACCACTTCTCTATCCATATCAGCACTCTAACCCCAATACCATGTGCCCTAATTTTGCCCACAAATCTGCTATGTGGGACCTTATCAAATGCTTTCTGAAAGTCCAGGTACACTACATCCACTGGCTCTCCCATGTCCATTTTCCTAGTTACTTCTTCAAAAAATTCCAGAAGATTAGTCAAGCATGATTTCCCCTTCGTAAATCCATGCTGACTCAGACCGACCCTGTTAATGCTGCCCAAATGTGCGGCTATCTCATCTTTTATAATTCACTCCAGCATCTTCCCCACCACCGATGTTAGGTTAACTGGTCTATAATTCCCCGTTTTCTCTCTCCCGCCTTTCTTAAAATGTAGGATAACATTAGCTACCCTCCAATCCACAGGAACTGATCCTGATTCTTTCGAACATTGGAAAATTATCACCAATGCATCCACGATTTCTAGAGCCACTTCCTTAAGTACCATCGGATGCAGACCATTAGGCCCTGGGGATTTATAAGTCTTCAGTCCCCTCAATTTATCCAACACCATTTCCTACCTAATGTGGATTTCCTTCAGTTCCTCTGTCACCACAGATCCTCTGGCCACTATTATATCAGGAAGATTGTTTGTGCCCTCCTCCGTGAAGACAGATCCAAAGTACCTGTTCAACTCATCTGCCATTTCCTTGTTCCCCATAATAAAATCACCTTTTTCGGTCTTCAAGGGCCCAACTTTGGTCTTAACTAATTTTTTCCTCTTCACATACATAAAGAAGCTTTTACTATCCTGCTTTATATTCATGGCTAGCTTACCTTCGTACCTCATCTTTTCTCCCCGTATTGTCTTTTTATGTTATCTTCTGCTGTTCTTTAAGCCCATTGCTTCATATCCCTCTGAACTGCAGACTCCCTATCATGTTATAAATTTATTATAAATTTTGAGCTGATTTTTACGTAATTTCAATTTAGAAATCATGGACTCGTGTTCCTCTGAACCACAGAATTCCTCTGTGTCCAAAATGCAGATAAGATGTAACATAACTCAGTGACCATATCGATTTGCAAAGTGTTCCTATTTTCCCACCTTTTTCAGACATTAATTTTGCCTGTCTCACATGTCCTGTACATAATCATAGATTTATCCACATTAAATTCCAACTGACATTCCTTAACAGATCCATTTAATTATATCTTTCAACGTCATAAATCTCTCATACTCTAGTTAACTGCCCACATAAATTAGTGTCATCAGCAAATTTTACGAGTCTACTGGAATGATTGTCCTCCATATAATTTCTGAATAGTGCAAAAATTAAGCGACCCAGAACAAGCCTTCATTGCTGACGCCGTCTTTCCAAAGTTTTGTTCATCCACTGTTATTTTCAACTTTTTATTGCCTTGCTAGTTTCTATGCAGGAAATGGCTGCTCCACTAATTGCACACTACCTTGACAGAACAGAGATTATCATAGAAATTTACAGCCAGGGGCCATGTAGCTATGTCTATGGTGGATAACCATAACTTCCCTGAACAGGATTTTAACCCTGGTGCGGCAATAAGATTGACAATTCCAAGCCACTGGATATTATTATCTTTTTAAACATAAGATTCTGGAAATATTCAGTGATAAATGCCGCTGGTTGTAGAGAATTTGAGAGAAAGCTGGAACAAAGACATGAGGGTGAAGGAAATGGAAGACAGCACTGACAGATTTAGATGAGGAATGATGGGAGGAGGTATGAGTCCCAACAGTGTCTGATTGGGCCAAATTTCTGTTCCAAGCATCCGATGCAATGTTGTGCAATTAATTTTCCAAAGGAAAATGTTTCTAATTTCACCCTCAGAAAACTTGGCTCCAGTTTTGTATCTATAACCACTTGTCATTGCTTCCCCAAACAGCAAAAGTAGTTATCAGTCTCTTTTAATGCCTTACATCCTCTAATCATACACATTCCAGGGAATATGTTTCTACTTTCTGTTAGTTGGCATCATCATTATCTCAAACTTATCAGACTTGGATTGTAAATGCATTTTACTTCAGAGTCACAAGAGTGATTCCGTGAAGAAGCCCCGTCAGTGCGCATGCTCGTCATTACGTCAACCGCATTGGCAAGCACCGGACTGGCATTGCATCACTCCTGCCGACTGTAAGTTCAAACCAAGTAGGTAAGTGTTTTTTTACTTACCAGGGTTGCTTGTTCAAGCAGGAGCCTCTCTTCACAGAGGTTTCCTGTTGGATTTATGTGGAGTCCGATGCATGAGCTGTGGGGAAACCCCGGTTACGATTGCGGAAGCGGTTAGCCGGAATAGATCAGGTTTAGCGATAACAGCCACTGACAAGGCAGTCAATGGCTTCCAGCCTGCTGGGATGGCGTGGAGGAGAAATGGTAGTAACGCCAGAGTCGCTGACAGTGTGGTCAGCGACTCACAGACACGTTGGTCCCCAGGCATGGAGTGAAATTGGGGGGGAGAGAACTCGTTCAGCCCTATTGGAATCGGATGAGTCAGGCTGCAAGGGTTCCTCTCTCATAATAACGGTATTTTGTATGTATGCTGTACTTTTAACTCTTCACAAGTGAAGCTCCACACTACAAAATTAGTGAGACTACACTTTAATAGCGCAGGCATATGGGACAGGCTGCACCAGCAGCGCTTGGGACAGGGCTGCTTCATGTGTGAAAGCGCCGGCCTACAGGAGAGCCGCGCCAGCAGCGCCTAGGACAAGGCTGCTTCATGTCAAAAAGTGCCGGCCTCTACGAGAGGCGGCGCCGGCAGTGCCTGGGACAGGGTTGCTCAAGGTCTCCCTGCTGGAGGGGGAGACCAGGACAAGTCAGTATACTACTGACGCCGAATCTGTCACATCGCTGGCCTATGGGAGAGCTACACCAGCAGCACCTGTTGACAGGGCTGCTTCATGGGTGACAGCGCCAGCCTATAAGAAAGGCCGTGCCAGCAGCGCCTATTGGCAGGGCTGCTCAAGGTCTCCCTGTTGCATCAATGGGTTGCTGACACTGAACCTGTCACAGCAATGGCTAGCAGCCCCTATTGATAGGGCGGCTTTATGTGTGACAGCGCTGGCCAATGAGACAGGCCACGCCAGCAGCGCCTGTTTACAGGGCTGCTTCAGGTCTCCCTCTTGGAGGCGGAAACCAGGACGGGTCAGTGTCCTGCTGACGCCGAGTCTCTGGGTATGGCCGTGGGGCATACCCCAAGGGATGAAGGGCACGTGTCAGAGGTACCCTTCCTGACCACAAAGTTGCCATCCCAGCAAAATGTTCCATCCTGGTACAGGTCCAATGGGGCCTTATCAGCGCAGGTATCCTGGGGCCCGCAGCAGTGCGTGTTTAGGGCTGCCTATGAATCGCCCTCTCTGAGGAGGGGAGTGCGAAAGGTCAGATGTAACTGACTCCAGGCTCTAAAGATGTCGATGGAACATACTGGAGCACATGTGTGCCGGCAGTGCAGCTGGGCGCAGCATGACAGCTGGGCAGAAGTCCCACTCACCCTACCAACCCTACTCAACAAGGTGGGTCTGGCACTTCTGAAACATGCGTAAGTGGACCACTCACAAGTTGTAATATTTACACTTGCTTGTACAGCACACAAATGATTTAAAAAAAAACATCTGCTTAGAGGCACAGTATTAGCATTCCAAGCAAGTTTTGGGATTATGGCCAGGGTTGTCTTTCAAGATAGGCTCGGAAATTGGGCCAGAGTTGTCGTGCAAAGCACCCATGGAATAATGGCAGGTGTGGCCTGTTCATTATGAAAAATGGACAGTGTCCGGCAGATGAACTCTCCGAATATATATAAAAACTTCTTCCTGACTAACAACAGATTCATAAGGGTCTCAAAGATCCATTCTGTACAGTTCCCATTGCAGAGGTTATCAAAGACAATATAACTGTACTAATAACAGTAAAACATTGCTTAATGGGATCAACTGTTTGTTGGTCATTGAGATTTACCTTTAACTATTAATTGGCCTATGACTCCGCCCTGTGGCAAGAGATTGGAGTTAATAGCAACCTGTTGTAAAACTAACTTCTATCTCATCAAGAGTAATTGGCAATATAGTAGCGATGTTTTAGCTGTGCAAATCGAGGAACTGATATTGTGCAAAGTAGCGACCTCTCAAAGGACATGTAGATCATTGTTAACAACCTTATGATATTGTCAGCTGAAGCTACCTCAGTCACAATGATGAAAAAACAGTATTCAGCATTGCTCCAGTAGTTTGGTCGGTCGAATTCAGTTATTACAAACTGATGCCAAAAGCTCTAAGGTGAGAAGTTCGAAATACCATCTCTGGTTGGAGATAGCGGAGATTTACATCAGTTGCCAATTCTTCAATTGTTGGTATCAACTAAATATATACACTAGATGCACCCCATGGGTAAAGGGCTATTGAGTGAATATACATGCTCAACTTCAAAATTGCTACGGTGGCATATGTTAGTCACATGGCAATCAAGTAAAAGTATCCTGTAATAATTTATCTAATCTCCTTTGCCACTGGTGTGTCATCAGGTTCAGATCCAAGACAACACAGAATAGGTATTGGATCTCAAATTATTATGAAAGTATGGTTCAATGGTACTTCGAATACTGACATGTTGGTTTCATGTTTATTCACTGATTGCCCCCATCTGGCACTGCTGTATTACTAGGAACATCTGGGTCTTAGCAATCTACCTACTAGGTAGAGATAACATGGTGGCAGACACCAGGCCACGTAAATTTAAAGACAACATAAAATGGATGTTGAATCCAAAATTTTTTAAAAGATTGTCACCCAGTATGAATTGCCAGACATCGATCTGTTGCATCCAGATTAAATCACCAGTTACCTAAATACGCCTCATAGGAACCGGATCCAGGGACAGTAGCGGTGGATGCATTCCCGCTACATTGGGGAGGTATGCTCTTACACGGTTTCCCCATTCTGCCTTATCAGTTAATGGCTCACCAAAATTGAGCAGGGCTCTGCCTCAGGCATTTGGTAGTCCCCGACTGGGCCACACAACCATGGTTACCATTGGTTCTGAGACTAATGACACAATCATTCATGGTTATCCCGAAATGCAGCGACTTGTTGCTTCACCCTGTGACAGGAAAGTCACCCTTTCCATGATCGTGTTAATCTGTTGATTGCAGATTCTGACGAGACCTTTCCAGGGGCTTGGACTATCGAGGCGAACTGTGGATGTGATAACTATGGCCTGAAGGGATAATACTAAAAAATAATTCGTATCTCATATATAAAAATGGGAGAAGCTCTGCTTACAGTCAATTATATCTTATCACACTGCAGGCATACCTGATGTATTGAAGTTTCTTGTTACATTACACTTTGGTGAGCAATGGAGTTATAATGCCATTAATAGTGCGAGGAGTGCATTGTTCTCTTATTTATGGCAGGGGTCAGTACAACATTCTATCGGATCTCATCCATTGGTGTCCTGATTCATGAGAACTTGGAACTTGGAACTTGGAAAACTTTATTGTCATTCAGACCGCAAGGTCTGAACGAAATGTTGTTGCCAGCAGTCATACATATAGTAAATAACAAAAACACACAATAAACACATATTTAACATCCACCACAGTGAGTTCACCAGACACCTCCTCACTGTGATCGAAGGCAAAAATCTTGTCTTTGTCTCTTCCCGTCTTCCTCTTCCTCTTCCTCTGCGCTGAGGCGACCCGGGCCTCCGATGTTGTGACCGCACCGGGTGATGTAAATAAGTCCCGCGGGTGAACCGCGCTCCGCGAGCAGGCCAGTTCAACTCCGCGGCCCGGGGCGGTCGAAGCTGCCGAAGCTGTCACCCTCCAGTCCAGTGGACGCAGCTGGTGCCGCGGGAGTTCCGTAAAAACAGGTCACCAACCTGTGACCTGCGAGCTCCCGACGATGTCGTCCACTGGGCCCGTGGCCGAACCTCCGAAGTCACTGCTGCCGCCACCGCCTCCGGAAAGCCACCACAGCTCCGAGTCGGGCCGCCAGAACGCCTGAACCCGCCACAGCCCCGAAGTTGGCCAGTCCCGCGCTGGTAAGTCCTGGCTGGCTCTGCCTCCGGAGCCTTGGGTCGGTCGCAGTTAAAGTTGGAGGCCGCCAGCTCCGCGATAGGCCTCAGCGCAGACGGAGATGGAGACGGGGGATACGACAAGAAAAGTTGCATCCCCCCAAAAGGAAGAGACTAAGAACGTTTCTTCCCCCCCCCCCCCCCCCCCCCACACACACATACACTACGTAATAACTCAAACTAACGCTAAAAACAAGACAAGAAAACAACAAATAATAAGAAAAACAGATGGACTGCAGGTGAGCCGCTGCTGCCAGGGCAGCGCCGCCACTCCCAGAATTTAACAAGAACCCTCCTAGACCTAGGTATATGTGAATCTGGGATGTGAGCATAGTTCTCACACTGCTTCGTCAATAGACCCCGTTGCGCTGAAACGAGCGCCATGAGCATGACCAGTGCAACAGGGTCTATGCATTGCAAAAAGTTAAGACAGGACAGCATGTATTTTCTGTAAATAATATTACAATTTATGTCTATGATCTAAATTACACAAAGCAGGCCAGGGACGTCCAGGACAAAAATGAGCTTTAGAGCATACCCCATTGACCGGCGATTATTTGTAGTTACGCACCTACGTCAATATTGAGGTCACCAAGAGTCTTAGAGGCTCCAAAACAACAATGCTCATCAGTCACAAAACCTCATAGAAAGGTGTCGGTGTAGACCATTTTGAGATGGCTGAGGCAGGTTTGGATTCTGCTGGAGCAGACACTGATGTGTTTAAATCTCACGCTACCAGGCCTGTATCAACACTGCAGCGAGGGCACTGGACGCCCCCTTTAGTCCAAATTCTTGGGGCCGCAGGATGGTACAGTGAAGGGATTTTCAACGGTTTTATAACAAACCTATCCTCACGACGGAAGAATTCGGGCATGTTATTTTGGGTCCTGTTTGTAAATTCCCCCTAGGAGAGAGGGGTTGTTATTGCTTCTTTTGTTATTAAGACATTAATTTGTATAATGCAAACAATGTTCAATACATTATTTGTTTATCCTGTGTCAACCGAAGCAGTGTGTCGTATGGAACTGAATCTACGGCATGAAATCACAGAGCTTTGAAATCTTCACGGAATCACTCACGTGACTCCGAAGTAAAATAGTATATTTAAAATATACATTAATGATTTGGACGAGGGAATTAAATGCAACATCTCGAAGTTTGCGGATGACACGAAGCTGGGGGGCAGTGTTAGCTGTGAGGAGGATGATAGGAGGCTGCAGGATGACTTGGATACACTGGGTGAGTGGGCAAATGCATGGCAGATGCAGTATAATGTGGATAAATGTGAGGTTATACACTTTGGTGGCAAAAACAGGAAGGTAGACTATTATTTGAATGGTGACCGATTAGGAAAAGGGGAGATGCAGCGTGACCTGGGTGTCATGGTACACCAGTCATTGAAAGTAGGCATGCAGGTGCAGCAGGCTGTGAAAAAAAGCGAATGGTATGTTGGCATTCATAGCAAAAGGACTTGAGTACAAGAGCAGGGAGGTTCTACTGCAGTTGTACAGGGTCTTGGTGAGGCCACACCTGGAGTATTGCATACAGTTTTGGTCTCCTAATCTTAGGAAAAACATTCTTGCCATAGAGGGAGTACAGCGAAGGTTCACCAGACTGATTCCTGGGATGGCACGACTTCCATATGAAGAAAGACTGGATAGACTTGGCTTGTACTCGCTGAAATTTAGAAGATTGAGGGGTGATCTCATAGAGACTTACAAAATTCTTAAGGGGTTGGACAGGCTAGATGCAGGAAGATTGTTCCCGATGTTGGGGAAGTCCAGGACAAGGGGTCACAGTTTAAGGATAAGGGGGAAGTCTCTTAGGACCGAGATGAGAAAATAGTTTTTCACACAGAGAGTGGTGAATCTGTGGAATTCTCTGCCATAGAAGGTAGTTGAGGCCAGTTCGTTGGCCATATTTAAGAGGGAGTTGGATGTGGCCCTTGTGGCTGAGGGATCAGGGGTATGGAGAGAAGGCAGGTGCAGGATACTGAGTTGGATGATCAGCCATGATCATATTGAATGGCGGTGCAGGCTCGAAAGGCCGAATGGCCTGCTCCTGCACCTAATTTCTATGTTTCTATGTTTCTATGTAAATGAGAACTTACCAGTTTGAAGTTTGATCTTTATTTTATGAGGAGTTACGGTGAGCAATTATGTGCCCTCCGCTCCCGGCCCTCATAATCGCAAAGATCATCTGGTAGTTCTAGTCTTCTGAGTCTTACTATATCACTTTGATTATAGTTATTGTGATTTCATGCCGCTGCTTTGAAGATTGATGAGCATGCACACTGGCGGGGCTTCTTGACGTAATTGCTCACCGTAACTCCTCATAAAATAAAGATCAAACTTCAAACTGGTAAGTTATCGTTTAATCTTACTATTTTACCTTCTGTGAATGTTATGTCATTAAATAACTTCTATTGTGTCCTACTTACACATCGATCATTCTCAGATGCTCCTAATTTGAGACACTCTTTATGACAAAGAAAATATACAAGGTTTATAGCCATCCTTTAATATAATATATTGGCTGGTTCAAGACACAGATGGTGATGACTCTGCCCAGTGTTATAAGCATTAATTGACTTTGTTACAGCATGGGGCATAATTTGAAACCAAGTGCCTTTGATGTCCAATACTCAAAAGTTGCTGGGGGTGAATAATAGTTTTAAATATAATTCTATATTACATATAAACATAATCTATATTACTAAAAGTCTGATCTTGACCACTTCCTGGTGTTCTGTATATTGATTTTAGAAAAAACGCTGCCATTTACGGCTGCGTTTTTTGACCATCTTACTCAGTCCCCCTCCGCTGCGCAAGACAAGATGATTTTTCCCATCGATTTAAAATAAAAGAGTTATTAGTGTTTAAAACATGTTGAGATTCTCCCTCCTGAAGGCCACGCCCCTTCCGGAGGGACTATAAAACCCGGAAGTGTTGAGTGCCTCAGTCAGTCTCTGCAAGATGGGGGAAGCAAGAGGGTCACGTCTCTCAGTCTGAGCTGTGAATAACACTGAACACATGTCCACTAAACTGTGAATGTGGTTTTACTGACCTCAGTGCCTTAAATGTGGTTGTAAAAATGAAAATGTGGTTGAGGCTTGAACTAAAGCACAGCAAATGGTTGATGGTGGTTGAGGTTTGAACTAAAGCACAGCAAATGGTTGGTGGTAGTTGAGGTTTGAACTAAAGCACAGCAAATGGTTGGTGGTGGTTGAAGTTTGAACTTAAGCACAGCAAATGGTTGGTGGTAGTTGAGGTGTGAACTGAAGCACAGCAAATGGTTGGTGGTGGTTGAGGTTTTAACTGAAGCACAAGTTGTCTTTGACAACTTCCTTTTTGCACTGTATATAGATTTTAGATAAAATGCTACCACTTATGGCTGTGATTTTTGGCCATCTTACTCAGTCCCCCACCGCTCATTAGGTGCAGAGGATTCTTCCCATCAATAAAATATTAGTGTTTAAAACATATTGAGAATATCTATCCTGTCAATCACGCCATGAAGGCCACGCCCCTTCTGGTGGGAGGGGGGATGCATTATAAAACACGGAAGTGTGGGTGTGGCTCAGTCTCTGCAAGATGGGGGAGTGGGAGGTCATGACTGTCTGAGCTGTGAATCAACTGAACACACTGAATGTCTACTGAACTGTGAGTGGTGTTTATGTGGTGTTTTGTGGGATTTTATGGTGGGTTCACCATGCTTGAAATGGTACGAAACTGCACTTGAATTTGGTGGCCTTGAACGCTGCTTGAAATGGTATGAAACTACACTTGAAGTTGGTGGACTTGCACCCTGCTTGAAGTGGTATGAAACTGCACTTGAATTTGGTGGCCTTGCAACCTGCTTGAAATGGCATGGAACTGCACTTACATCTGGTGGCCTTACACCCTGCTTGAGGTGGCATGAAACTGCACTTGAATTTGGTGGCCTTGCATCCTGCTTGAAGTGGCATTAAACTGCACTTGAATTTGGTGGCCTTGCACCCTTCTTGAAGTGGCATGAAACTGCACTTGAATTTGGTAGGCTTGCACCCTGCTTGAAATGGCATGAAACTGCACTTGAATTTGGTGGCCTTCCACCCTGCTTGAAAAGGCATGAAACTGCATTTGAATTTGGTGCCATGCACCCTTGTTGAAGTGGTATGAAACTGCACTTTAGTTTGGTGGACTTGGACCCTGCTTGAAGTGGTACGAAACTGCACTAGAGTTTGGCGGACTTGCACCCTGCTTGAAATGGTAGGAAACTGCACCTTAATTTGGGGGCCTTGCACCCTGCTTGAAGTGGTATGAAACTGCACTTGAATTTAGGGGCCTTGCACCCTGCTTGAAGTGGTCAGAAATTGCACTTGAATTTGGTAGCCTGGCACCCTGCCTGAAATGGTAGGAAACTACATTTGAATTTGGTGGCCTTGCACCCTGCTTGAAGTGGTATGAAACTGCACTTGAATTTGGTGGCCTTGCACCCTGCCTGAAGTGGTTTGAAACTGCACTTGAATTTGGTGGCCTTGCACCCTGCTTGAAGTGGTCGGAAACTGCACTTGAAGTCAGTGGCCTTGCACCCTGTTTGAAGTGGTAGGAATCTGCACCTGAATTTGGTAGCCTTGCACCCTGCTTGAAGTGGTAGGAAACTGCACCTGAATTTGGTGGCCTTGCACCCTGCTTGAAGTGGTATGAAATTGCACTTGAATTTGGGGGCCTTGCACCCTGCTTAAAATTGAATTTCAAGGAATAGCCGTGAGTTAACTGCCAGCCTACCAGCTGTGAGTGAGTTGCCAGCACATCAGGCTTGAGTGACTGAGCTGCCACTCCAAGAATCCATTTGGCCTGCAATGTCCATACTAGCCCTCTGGAAACTCAGTCCCTTCAGCCCATAACACCCATACTAGTGCTCCAGAAAGCCCAACCCCCTCCATTGGCCCCCAATATTGGAATTGGTGGATAGGTGGAATATTGTGTTGGGGGACCAGCCCTCCCGTGTGAACATGAGATCCAACGGGTCCCACTTAGTTTGATATTTAATACAATTATCGCCTAATTATAGGAAGGATGTCAACAAAATAGAGAGAGAGTACAGAGGAGATTTACTAGAATGTTGCCAGGGTTCCAGCAACTATGTTACAGAGAAAGGTTGAACAAGTTAGGTCTTTATTCTTTGGAGCGCAGAAGGTTAAGGGGGGACTTGATTGAGGTCTTTAAAATGATGAAAGGGATAGACAGAGTTAACCATATAACCATATAACCATATAACAATTACAGCACGGAAACAGGCCCTCTCGGCCCTTCCAGTCCGTGCCGACCATTTGTTTTCCCCTAGTCCCATCTACCTGCACTCAGACCATACCCCTCCATTCCCTTCACGTCCATATACCTATCCACTTTACTCTTAAATGTTAAAATCGATCCTGCCTCCACCACTTCTGCTGGAAGCTGATTCCACACAGCCACCACCCTCTGAGTAAAGAAGTTCCCCCTCACGTTACCCCGAAACCTCTGTCCCTTAATTCTCATGTCATGCCCTCTTGTTTGAATCTTCCCTACCCTCAATGGGAAAAACCGTATCCACGTCAATCCTCTGTCTATTCCCTTTCATCATTTTAAAGACCTCAATCAAGTCCCCCCTTAACCTTCTGCGCTCCAAAGAATAAAGACCTAACTTGTTCAACCTTTCTCTGTAACATAGTTGCTGGAACCCTGGCAACATTCTAGTAAATCTCCTCTGTACTCTCTCTATTTTGTTGACATCCTTCCTATAACTAGGCGACCAAAATTGTACACCATACTCCAGAATTGGTCTAACCAATGCCTTGTACAATTTTAACATTACTTCCCTACTCCTATATTCAATGCTCTGATTTATAAAGGCCAGCACACCAAAGGCTTTCTTTACCACCCTATCTACATGCGATTCCACCTTCAGGGAACTATGCACAGTTATTCCTAGATCCCTCTGTTCCACAGCATTCCTCAATTCCCTACCATTTACCATGTACGTCCTATTTTGATTTGTCCTGCCAAGATGTAGCACTTCACACTTATCAGCATTAAACTCCATCTGCCATCTTTCAGCCCACTTTTCCAAATGGCCCAAATCTCTCTGTAGACTTTGAAAATCTACTTCATTATCCACAACACCACCTATCTTAGTATCATCTGCATACTTACTTATCCAATTTTCCACCCCATCATCCAGATCATTGATGTACATGACAAACAACAGTGGACCCAACACAGATCCCTGAGGCACCCCACTGGTCACCGACTTCCAACCTGACAAACAGCCATCCACCATTACTCTCTGACATCTCCCATTCAGCCACTGTTGAATCCATCTTGCTACTCCGCCATTAACACCCAAAGATTGAACCTTCTTAACCAACCTTCCATGGGGAACCTTGTCACAGGCCTTACTGAAATCCATATAAGACAACATCCACTGCTTTATCCTCATCAATTTCCCTAGTTACCGCTTCAAAAAATTCAAGAAGGTTTGTCAAACATGACCTTCCAGGCAGTTGACGTGGATAAGCTTTTCCCATTCAGGGTAGGGAAGATTCAAACAAGAGGGCATGACATGAGAATTAAGGGACAGAAGTTTAGGGGTAACGTGAGGGGGAACTTCTTTACTCAGAGGGTGGTGGCTGTGTGGAATGAGCTTCCAGCAGAAGTGGTGGAGGCAGGATCGATTTTAACCATTTAAAAGTAAAATGGATAGGTATATGGACGTGAAGGGAATGGAGGGGTATGGTCTGAGTGCAGGTAGATGGGACTAGGGGAAAACAAATGGTCGGCCCGGACTGGAAGGGCCGAGAGGGCCTGTTTCCATGCTGTAATTGTTATATGGTTATATGGTTATATGGTCTTTGAAATATTGATAGCTCAGGGCAGGCTTTGGGTGTTCCGAGAATAATCAGTTCCGTGTGGTGGTCCAGTTTTTTTTTTAATGTTTAGGAGAACATTTCAAAAATTCCTTTCCAAATGTTATGTAGTTTTATGCAAGAGGCGAAGGAATGCGTTATAGTTGCTTTTTGAAGGAGATATTTGTCACAAATAGGAGATACATTTGAAAAAATCTTATTCATTTTAGTGTTTGAATAGTAGAGTCTGTGCAGTGTTTTAAATTGAATTTAAAGTATGTCTAACATTAATCGAACAGTTGTGTATATATAAAAGATTTTCTTCCCAATTGTCTTTTGGAATTTTTAGGCCTAGTTCCACTTCCCAGTCTCTTCTAATTGCGTCTGACAATGGACTCCACTAGTTTTAGGAGCATTATCTAGCTCTCTTGAAAGCATCCAGAGAAGCTGCCTCCACCGGCCTCTGAGGCAGAGACTTCCACACTCACAACTCTCTGTGAGAAAATGTGTTTCCTCGTCTCTGTTCTAAATGGCTTACTCCTTATTCTTAAACTGTGGCCCCTGGTTCTGGACTCCCCCAATATGGGGAACATGTTTCCTTCCTCTAGCGTTTCCAACCCTCAACAATCTTATACATTTCAATGGGATCCCTCTCATCCTTCTAAACTCCAGAGTGTACAAGCCCAGCCGCTCCATTCTCCAGCATATGACAGTCCCGCCATCCAGGGAATCAACCTTGTACATCCTACGCTGCACTCCCTCAATAGCAAGAATGTCCTTCCTCAAATTAAGGGACCAAAACTGCACACAATACTCCAGGTCTCACTAGGGCTCTGTACAACTGCAGAAGGACCTCTTTGCTCCTATATTCGACTCCTCTTGTTATAAAGGCCAACATGCCATTCACTTTCTTCATCTCCCCGCTGTACCTGTATGCTTACTTTCATAGACTGATGAACTAGGACCCCCAGATCCCGTTATACGTGCTCTTTTCCCAAATTGACGCCATTTAGATAGTAATCAGCCTTCCTGTTTTTGCTACCAAAGTGGATAACCTCACATTTATCCGCATTAAACTTCATCTGCCATGCATCTGCCCACTCCCCCAACCTGTCCAAGTCACCCTGCATTCTCATAGCATCCTCCTCACAGTTCACACTGCCACCCAGCTTTGTGTCATCTGTAAATTTGCTAATGTTACTTTGAATCCCTTCATCCAAATCATTGATGTATATTGTAAATAGCTGCGGCCCCAGCACCAAGTCCTGCGGTACCCCACTAGTCACTGTCTGCCATTCTGATAGGGACCCGTTAATCCCTACTCTTTGTTTCCTGTCTGCCAACCACTTCTCTATCCATGTCAGCACTCAACCCCCAATACCATGTGCCCTAATTTTGGCTACTAATCTCTTATGTGGGACCTTATCAAATGTTTCTGAAAGTTCAGGTACACTACATCCACTGGCTCTCCTATGTCCATTTTCCTAGTTACATCTTCAAAAAATTCCAAAAGATAAGTCAAGCATGATTTCCCCTTCGTAAATCCATTCTGACTCTGACCGATCCTGTTACTGCTATCCATATGTGTGGCTATTTCATCTTTTTAATTGACTCCAGCATCTTCCCCACCACCGATGTCAGGCTAACTGGTCTACAAATTTCCTGATTTCTCTCTCCCGCCTTTCTTAAAAAGTGGGATGACATTAGCTACCCTCCAATCTACAGGAACTGATCCTGAGTCTATAGAACATTGGAAAATTATCACCAATGCATCCACAATTTCTAGAGCCACTTCCTTAAGTACCCTCGGATGCAGACCATCAGGCCCTGGGGATTTATCAGCCTTCAGTCCCATCAGTCTATCCAACAACATTTTCTGCCTATGTGATGTGAAAGTGGGATAAAATAGAACTAGTTTGAATGAGTGATTGATGGTCAGTGTGGACCCGGTGGTCCGAAGGGTTCACTTCCATGCTGATCTCTAAACTAAACAAAAATAAACTCTACCATTTCCAAATAATTCTGTCTGGTTCTTGTGTGAAACATTTGGGCTGAAGGGCTGAGGCTGGAGAGCTGGGGGTCTGTCATGTCTCTATGAAACAGAATGCACAACATTCCCTTGTGTCTCTTTTGTAAAGCAATTTTGCCCCTAGTGGACTTTAATTTGGTCAATGGGTTGCCAGAGTGGTGGTGATGGGTGGGGGGGGGGGGGGGGGGGGGGGGGGGGAGGGTGAGATGAGGGGAGAGGATTTACCCCAGCGCTTCATTATTTCTTGCAGGATGCCCCAATAACCATGTTTCTGAGCACAATGGAAGCCTCCAAGGTGCTTCCATGTACTGTACCTACAGTTCATGTTGGCTGCAGCGTCAGGACCTCCCTTGCCATCAGGACTTGAGTTGCTGTCGGGAAAACCAATGCCATCAGAGATTGCAATAAATTGATTCCACTTTAAATGGTCCGTCTGTTACAGCACTGCTTTTAACTTTAGAAGTTAAATACGACTGCATTCAATCTTGACCTATTCTGCTGCTGGCAAAATGTTGCCACACTCCGGCGCAATCTTTCTTTACAAGCTGCATCTTCAGATATTTCTTGATGCTTCAGTGTTGATGAATAAAGTATGGGAGTGAGTTATTTCTCACACCACATGTAATAGACACCCTCATCAAAACCGTGCAACAGATCAAACTCTTTCTTTCTCTTGACAGCAACTCATGATGAACTGTTTTTGCATATTTTATTTTAACAACATTTTACTTAATCGATTATTGTTTAACCACTAGCAGAAATTTCAATGTGGCACCATCCTTCATGTTAGTCTTTTCTTATAAAGCAATTGAAGGGGAGGAATTGAGGTCTGGACATGGCACAGATCAGAATGAGATGTGCTCCAGTCATGCCTCTGCATACATTTGCTCTGTTAGTTATAAAGCTATTGTGATTGTGGCGCCTTTACTTTTGTTCGATTTTGCAAATCTACCTCACGTCAGATGACAATAAAAGCGTAATAAGAAATGAGGAAAAATAAATGATCTGAATAGCAAAATGAAAATTATCTCCTTTCTGCCAAATGAGACGGCAAATAAAAATGGTCCATTTGATTGTGTACTGATTGGAAAATAGTTACTTTCACATCATGTATTATCATCTGCTTTATTTTAAATGTATGAGCATCATATACTGTACACTTTGGGATGACCTCCGGCAAAATTCTGAATGACTTTCTATGTATTGCAATTTTCTTAGCAGGCAGTCATCTTTAGAAGGTACTTGAGCAAATATCCAATCATATGAAATTTCCAACCAGAACGGTATTACTAATGTAAAGGTGAGAGTGTGGAAATACTGAAGTGGCATCAAAGATAAGCAACAGTGTAATTTGTTGGAAAAAATATTGAAGATCTTATCATCCAACAGTATCAAACCATGAGTTTTGCATGAATTCCGAAGCTACACAAAAACAGTACTGACTATCAGAAATGTCAACAACATTGAATTATGAGCTCGGAATGAGGTTTCTGATGTATGGAAACCAATATATTGCAAGTAATAGATAGAGGTTTTATCCCAGAACATTATAACATTTACATAATTAGAAAATGAGGACTCAGTGAAACACAATGTAGCACAATGGCACAGCTTTGATGCTACCTTACAAATCCAACAATCTGGTTGGCAATCCTGATCTCCAGTGCTGTCTGTGTGGAGTTTGCGCTTTCTCCCTGTGAATGCATGGGTTTCCTGCAAGTGCTTTGGTTTTCTCCCACATGCCAAAAAAATGTTTGGACATAAAGTACTTGTGAAACTCAGCAGCATCTCTGGAGAACACGAATAGGTGACTTTTTGGATCGAACCCATCTTCAGCCTGTAGAAAACTTCTGGCCTGAAACATTACATATCCATGTTCTCCAGAGATGCTGTCTGACCTGCTAAGTTACTCAAGCGCTTTGTGTCCTTTTGTGTAAACTAGCATTTGCAGTTCCTTGTTTCTCCAAAAATGTGTGCATTGGTTGGTCAATTGGTATAGTAACTCACCAACTGTGGAGGTGAGCCAAAGAAATTGTGAAGGAAAATGGAGGGAGGACTGGGAAGATATGGAAAGAATGAAATGTGGTTTGGTTAGGATTAGTGTAAAAAGTCTGATTGAATTTTTTGAAGATGTGACCAAAAAGGTTGAGGAGAGCAGAGCTGTAGGACGTTGCATATGTGGACTAAAGCAAGGCGTTCAACAAGGTTCTACTTGGTAGGTTGCTCTGGAAGGTTAGATCGCATAGAATCCAAGGAGAGATTGCTGAATGGATAGAAAATTGACTTCATGGAAGGAAGCAGAGGATGACGGTGAAAGGTTATTTTTTTGGACTGGAGGCCTGTGACAAATGGTGTGTGTTTGGTGAGGCCTGGGCTATAAGGAAAGGTTGAACAGGCTGGGCCTTGATTCCTTGGAGCGCAGAAAGATGAGCGTTGATCTTATAGAGGTGTACAAAATCCTGAGAGGAATAGATCGAGTAAATGCACAGTCTTTTGCCCAGAGTAGGGGAATCGAGAACTAGAGGACATAGGTTTGAAGTGAGGGAGGGGTGTGATTTTATAATAGGAGCCTGAGGGAATACATTTTAATACAGTGGGCGGTGGATGTATGGAACGGGCTGTTCGAGGAGATGGTTGAGGCAGGTACTATCACAACGATTAAGAAAGATTTGGACATAGCATATGGATAAGAAAGGTTTAGAGGGATATGGGCCACGGTGGGATACAGGCAGGCGGGACTAGTCTAGATGTGGCATGTTGGTCAGCATGGGCAAATTGGTCCAAAAGGCCTGTTTCCACGCTGTCTGATTATGACTCTTAATCCATTGATAACATGAGTTACTGTGTTTTCATTCAGCACATGATGTTATAGTTTTAACCAGTTTTGACAAAGCTGGTAGTGAAGACATTTTTCATGTTATCAGTTACCATGATAAGATTCTTGGTGACGTCACATGGTCATTCACATAGCCTCTGCCAAAATATAACACATTCGTCTGAAAGGAGGAGTGAATGGAATCAAAGAAAAACTCTTCATCATATTTAAAATTAATTCCCTCTCGCTGCCTTAAATTAGCAGGACAGCAAGATTCAATTATTAAAATAAAAACAATCATAATTTATTCTCTGAAAATTCAAGATCAAATTATCAAAGAAAATTTAATAATATTTTGATTTCTGTCTGCATTAATTAACCAGATAACCTGAGGTTTAGGTTTATTATTGTCACATGTACCATGGTACAGTGAAAAGATTTGCTATTCAAGCAGACCAGATATACCATACATATAAACATTTGGTTAAAACTCAGTACAATAGGGAGAGCAAAGGAAAAGATACAGAATGCAGAATATAGTTCTCAACATTGTTGCACATCAGTTCCTTAAACAAAATCCAATGTCCCTCAATAACCTTGTTTACATGGTCACCCTTGGTTTTACCTTCTCAGAGAGTCCCTCCCTCAACCTCCCTGCAACTTTAATGAGCCTCTTTTGTCTCCTTCCCACTTCTGACGAAGGGCCTTTGACCTGAATTTTTAACTTTGATTCCCCCCTCTAAGGATGCAGCCTGATCTCCTGAGTATTTCGAGCATTCTGTTTTTTAGTGTAGATTTCCAGCACCTGCTGTTTTTATTTTATCTTCAATATCAAGTAAAATCGGAGCGCAAGTTACCTAAAGAGGCATTGAGAAAAATGATTGAAAGCTCAGTTTAAAAGATACATTTAAAAAAATACCTCGAAGAAAGAGATGAAGGCAGCAATTTTTGCAGAAAGAATTTCAGATCATAGAGCACAATCAAATGAACACAAACTGTACATATAATTGGTTCAAAATTTCACATTTAAAATTAAACAAAATATCACATTTAAAATTAAACAAAATTAAACAAATCTTTGCTTTCAGAAATCACTGGCAAAGCCAGGATTTATTGCCCATGGCAATGTGGCCCAGTGCCCTTTCTTGAGCTGCCTCCTCCAGTCTAGAAGCTCCCATCATAGGGGTGGGGATACGGGATTGACAATAATCTCTGCAATTCGTGTGGAATTTGTAATACTGAGTGCGTACCTCTCTAATGAATGTTTACCTAGGCAGTTCATCAAAAATAAGAATGACTCGCTTCTTTGTTTAGTTTTGTTTATTATTGTCATGTGTACCGAGCTACAGTGAAAAGCTTTTTTTGTTGCGTCCTATCCAGTCAACGAAAAGACTATGCGTAATTACAATCAAGCCGTCCGTGGTGTACATTTACAGGATAAAGGGTATATTATTTAGTGTAAGATAAAGTCCGATTAAAGATATTCCAAGGGTCCCCAATAAGGTTGTTGGAAGGTCGGGACCACACTCTAGCTGGTGAGAGGACAGTCCAATTCTTGATAACAGCTGGGAAGAAACTGTATCGGAATGTGAAGGTGTGTGTTTTCACACTTCCGTCCCTCTTGCCTGATGGGAGAGGGGAGTAGAGGGAGTGACTGTGGTGAGACTGGTCCTTAATGATGCTGCTGGTCTTGCCCAGGAAGTGTGAAGTGTAAATGGTGTCTATGGAAGGGAGGTTGGTTTGAGTGATAGTCTGGGCTACGTCCACAACACTCTGCAAGTTCTTGTGGTCTTAGGAGGAGCTGTTCCCAAACAATGCTGTGATGCATCCCAATAAAATGCTTTCTAAGGAACATGTTAGTGAGGGTTGTTAGGGACATGCCAAACTTCCTAAGCCTTCTAGGAAGTAGAAGCATTAGTGTGCTTTCTTGGCCATTGCTTTGATGTGGCTGGTCCAGGACAAGTTGTTAGTGATATTCACAAGCTAATGCTGGAACTTGAAGCTTTCAACCCTACTTCGGTGCTCTTCTCCTATACAGTGGATTCTGCGGGGACCAACTATGCCAAAGTCTCTTCCAGCGTTGAGGCAGGAGAAGGCTGTTCGGACAGACAGGTGGGTGTAGTTTATGAGGTAGTGTTCTCTTTTTGCCATTGAGGCAAGGCTTTTGTGTGCTCCTGTTGGAGAACTCAAGGTTCACTTTACCATCCTAAATACACTTCTTTACTTAGAACAGGTGAGTGATTCTCAAGAATCATTTGGGGTATTGCATTTTTGTAAGGAGGATTTGAACAAATCCTTCAGTATTTTTTTTATTTTGCCTGGTCATCTCTTGTAGATGTGGCAGAGCTTGGAACTGGATAACTGTTTCAGGAATTTGGTCTCAGGCCTATGAACAGTTTGCCTTACCAAGAGGCTCAAGACTGGCAATAGATCCAAAGTGTTAGACTTACTCTTTGGGAATTTTCTTAGGCCCCCTTCAGTCATGGTTCACCATGCGTGTCTCCAGGGTGCTATTCCCTATATGGAGGACGCCTGTGCGTGACTTTGTTTAACGTAGGGAGACAGGTGCACAGACAGCCACCCCATGATCTGGGTCGGGATCCAGTGGCATGTAGTCCAAGACGACTGGAGGCCCTTTTCTGCCGCAGCCTTCATCCGCCTTCCCAGCCATTGTGAAGCTCCACTGAGGTCAGCCATACTGCACTGCCTGTTCCACCGTTGAGGTCTTGGTTAAATTGCTCTTTGTCAGAGACCTCCCCCTCAACCTTACCGCCATGGGTGGCCCTACCGGGAGCACAGCTCCAGATGCCATTGCTCTCAGGATCTCAGGTCCACACAAGCTTCTCCACCACGACAAGTTGACAATTCACAGAGACTTTGGGACTGACATATGATGAATGAATGGGTTTGTATTCACTGGAATTTAGAAGAATGAGTGGGGATCTTATGGAAACATATAACATTCTAAAGGGTATGGACAGGCTAGATGCAGGAAAAATGTTTCCGATGTTGGGGGAGTCCAGAACCAGGGGTCATAAGAATAAGGGATAGGCCATTTAGAACTGAGATGAGGAAAAACTTTTTCACCCAGGGAGTTGTGAATCTGTAGAATTCTCTGCCACAGAAGGCAATGGAGGCCAAATCACTGGATGTATTTAAGGTGGTTAGATTTAGCTCTTCGTGCTAAAGGAAATCAAGGGATATGGGGAAAAAACAGGAATGGGCAACTGATTTTGGATGATCAGCCATGATCATATTGAATGGCAGTGCTGGCTCGAAGGGTCGAATGGCCTACTCCTGCTATTTCCTATGTTTCTATGTAACAGAGTGTCAGGCAGCATCGCTGGAGAAAAAAGGATGGGTGACGTTTGGGTCGGGACCCTTCTTCAGACTGTACCCTTCCTTCTTCAATGCTGGCAATCTGCACAGGTGAGAAGACACCAGCATCAGCTTGTTTATTCTTCATGTAGGTCTGAAAAATTTTGTTGCCACCTTTCCAGTGTCTTGAGATGCCTACTGGGTAAGGGTCCATCAAGAAGAATATGGAAGGGTAAGGGTCACAGCTGCATCGTAGAGTATGTTGCCTGCAGGGTCTGAGATGTTTCATGTGATGAGATGTTTGCTGTAGAAGTCTCCAGAAGCTTCCTCTGTAGAGTAAGCATGGTGGAAATTCTGCATTAGATCCCTATAGGCACATTTATTAATAAAGTCTGTTGTTAGCTGAATTTACTGACTATTCATGAGCAACTTGTAGAAGAAATTGAGAATTAAACTGAATTTGTTTCAGTTGCCTTATTTCCACTCTTATGTAATTCTCTGGTTCCTTGTGAGGTATTTGCATGATCCTGACTGTCTACACCTGATGTATCCCTCCTTTACTTCCCTAATTTTCTATTAACCGATGTTTCTTAAATTGACAGCCTTGCTGTTATACGAGAATTTTGCCCGAACAGTCTGTGACCCATAGTACTGTGGCCATAGCGCTATATTTAAAGCCCATAGTGCTGCAGCCAACAGCTCTTTGTTTAAATTCTCACGCACTAAGCCAACAGCACTGTTTAAACCTTTGTGCGGCAATCCGGCAACGCAGTGTGTATTGCGTGCGAGGTCTGTAGTGCCGTGTGTATTTATTTGCGACCATTTCTGTAGCACTGTGTATTGCTTTATACACCAGTCTGTGGCTGATAGAGCTTTGACAACAAAGGCGGGGGTGGGGGCTGGCTGGGATGTAGTCCCCTGCCATTGGGTATATTTTGAATTTCGGAGCAACGCTATTGGCCAGGACCTCCCTGGTGGAATAAAACTGGGTGAAAAAAATGACTTACCTTCCACTACCTGCAACCTCCGGCAACCACCTTCAACTAGCATCGCAACAGGCTTTGACTGAAAAATTACCGATTTTTAAAACGGCAACCTATTTTTAGTCATGACCGGTTTTGAATTTTATGAAATAATCGCTGGAACATAGAAGCAGAAACCACTTTCGACCATTAGGGAGACTGACAAAAACCTCCGGGAACTGCATGGAAACCTTGGGTGGGGCGCAAAATCTCCAGAGGTTTCCGTTCAGGTTTCCTAAGTGGGACAGGGGCATAACACCTTTCTTTATATGAGAAGACCAATGCTGTACACAATTCTCCAAATGTGATGTCAACAATAGCCTACAAAATTGAAGCACAACATCCCTATCTTCCCATTCCATTCTCCTCATGTTATTCTTCTTAGCTTTCTTAATTAATTCTGTCACCTAGCTTTCTTAATTTTATTCACTAGGATACCCAAAGCTCTCTGCATTGAGCTCTTCGATCTATCATCATTCAGGTAAGAGCCTTCCTTTTTTAATTTGTCTTGACAGATAGGGTCATTTCACATTCCGACATATTTCTGAAATTGCTAGAAATTTGCCCACTCATGAAACCTTCCTGAACACCTCTTTGTAGTCCATTTACTTACTCTCTTACCTATCTTTGTGATATCAGGAAATTTACCAACCTGGCTTTCTGACTGTCAGTGTGCTTCATAGTAAGTTCAATTTTTCATTTTTTCCAGCTTCTGAAATTCAAACCTATTCTTATCCAGCAATGTTTTCAAAATGTCAGAATCATTGATGGGCAGGCTGACATGCTTCAAATTCTGGCAGTGTAATTGCACCATTCTAAGAAAGGGAAGGGAAAGGTAGACTGAGGATGTACTTCCCCTCAGAGTAAAAGAAAATATAGAACTCCACTGAATTAAATAATTAGAAACTATTATGGTTGTCCCATGTGATCTGCTGTGTATCTACCTACTGTATCTCCTGAGCTGTGTTGTAGCTGCTGCATTCTCAGAAGATCATTGAAAACAGCTTTCAAAGTATTGCTAGGAGGCTTTGTACAAATAATTATTCTGTTTGTTGTGTGCTGCATCAAACACAAAAGGTTGGTTTATTTATACAGAGGAGATTAATGGATTAATGTAGTTTCACATTTCCAAAGAAAATTGTTTCTTTTCTCTGCAGATCAGATATGCTGTATGTTTTTGCTGATTTGGGGTAATTGTTCACCTATTATCAACTTTTATTTCAGGTAGCGGATTCATCTGTTTTCAATCCTGCTCTAGTATTTCCTTTGCAAAATTCTGATTTTGACTTGCTGGAATACAAATGTAATGACTGAACTTTGACAACCTGAATGTTAACCAAGAGTAAACGAGGGAAATGTGAGACTGCAGCCAGATGTATGTCTGCCCGCAGCCAGGGCCGCAGAGAGAAGAGATTCACCATGTTTCACAGAAAATGGACCAGGCCAGTAGTACAAAATTAATGTGGGGACATCAATTTATATGTCCAGCTCCTCTGTGCATTTTCAGCATTAAGGAGCAGAGTGCAACTGGAGCTAATACAGAAGCAGCTGGACAAATACCAAATTGAGCTAATACCAAAAGATTGAATTACTTCCCTAACCTATTTATTTGTTGAATTGAAAACCTACACCTCACCAATCCAGTTTAGTTTAGGTTAGAGATACAGCGTGGAAACAGGCCTTCAACCCACCGAGTCCATCTCGAACCGTGATCCTGCACATTAACACTATCCTACATACACACTGGGGTCAAATTACAATTTTTACTGACGCCAATTACCCTACAAACATATTTGGAGTGTAGGAAGAAACTGGAAACATAAAACTCCGTACAGACAGCACCCGTTGTCAGGATCGAACCCATGTCCCTATCGCGGTAAAGCAGCAACTCTATCTCTGTGCCACCCTCTACTATTGGATTAAAATTGTATCATAAAATTATGTCTGAAGCTTTCCCTGCCAAGATTCACAATGGACTACAGCTCATTTGTCAGGAGAAATATGATGAAGATAAAAATTATTTCAAATACTGGAATCTTGTGAAAATCACAACGTGCTGGGAGAACTTGTTAAAGAAGAAACTGCAGATGCTGGAGAATCGAGGGTACACAAAACGCTGGAGAAACTCAGCGGGTGCAGCAGCATCTAAGGAGCGAAGGAGATAGGCGACGTTTTGGGTCGAGACCCTTCTTCAGTGCTGGAGGAACTTAACAGGTAAGGTAGCATCTGTGGAAGAAATATACAAACAATGTTTTGGATCGGGATTCTTCTTCCCACTTTACTAGCCACCCTGCTCTTTTCCCCTCATTCATACATTCATCTCCCATCATAGAGTCTCCTATTTTGCTTTTATCACCCCTCTTTGCCTTCCCGCTGTCTTCTTTTGCCCCTACCCTTCTCTCTGGTTTTACTTTACAGGGGAGCGCCGTCCTGTATGGGTATGGCTGACCAGCCTGCAGCTCTCTGTTTTTTCACTTCTTTTTTTTATTTTCAGTGAGTTGAATGTTTTGCTTCTTGAGCTCTTGTCTTTTTTATGTGGGGGTGGGGGGGGGGGGGGGGAGGGGGAAACTGCTTTTCAGGGTCCCTACCTGGTCGGAGAGGCGGTTTTTCTCTGGGCAGCATCCTCGACCCGCCCTCGCGGCCTACCAGCAGGCCTGGAGTGGCGTTTCCTGAGGGGACCAGTCAGAACCTCGGCTTCCACGGCGGCACAGCGCTGGAATGCTATCGCGGAGCGGGCGATCCCTTGCCTGGGTCGCCGCGCTGGGATCGCCGATGAAACAGTGCGGAGCTGCGGATCTGTGGAGCGACCCCCCATGGGTAGCGGTGCTGACTTTAACATCGGGAGCCTGGGATCTCTTGCCGAGATCACCAGTGGTGGAGCTCCATCCAGCGCGGTCTGTCAGCTTTGGAAGCCGCAGTCTCCGGTAAGGAAGCGGCCATTCCAGGTTTCCCATGCCGCTGAGAGGATTCTCCCGACGCCGGAGCACCATCATCCGGCGAGAACAGCCTGGAACATCGGGCCCCTGTAAAGGCGACTGTGGAGGCCTCAATAGGCCCGACTATAGGTGGACATGAGGATGGGGACTGGACTTTGTGCCTTCCCTCATAATCAGAAACATTGTAGGGGGATGTTTTTTTATGTTAAAATGCCTTTATCACTGTTATGTTGTATTTTTTTTAATGTGCTGCAAAAGCAATAGCATTTCACTACATCAATATGTGACTAATAAAGAACCTTTGAACTTTTTATTCATCTTCTCTCCTTATTTGATATCTCTTTGTCTCCCTTTCACCTCTAGCCTTTGTCACTCCACCAGTCTGCCAGCCAACTTCCCCCACACCATTATCCTGCATCCACCTATTACTTGCCAAGCTTTGTCCTATACCCACCTCTCTTTTCCAGCTTTCAACCCTTGCTCCATCAGTTTCAAGAAATGTCACGACCCGAAACGTTGCCTGACCATTCCCTCCACAGATGCTGCCTTCCCTGCTGAGTGCCATCAGCACTTAATGTTTTGCTCAAAATATTTGCTGATCTGGCTGTTCAAAGCTGTCTGTTTTGAAGAGAAACAAACCTTGACTAACAAATACCAATTGTGCTGAGAAATACCAGTGAAAACACATTTTGTTAATGTGAATAGATGAGTACAGCTGGCAGTTGTTGAATACACATATACAGTATTTACTGCCTGTAACTGCCTCCCCCAAAGTGTTTATTTGTAAAAATCTTGGCTGAGGGATAATTACCAGCCAGCATAACTTAAATGCCTTCACATTTCTTTGTGATCTTTAACATACTCCCATATTGGGCAGTAAGATCCTTGGTTTAAAGTCTCACCCAAATGACAGCTCTCATTGTGCTGTAAAGCCAAAAGCTGCAGTAAACCATTCCCTGGCTGGTTTGCAGATTTTTTTTAAACAGTATTAACACCTACAGGTAGCACAGTTAAACAATGGTACTAATGAATATGAGAGACTTTTTTCATTTTGTTGGTTGTCTTGAATAATTATTCCAGTGCTAATTATTTGACAGCATTTAAATTATTCGGCTTTATTGCTACAAACAGCTAATAAAATTTGCTCAACCCCTATGGTCATTATTCATATGCATGAGCTCACCTCAGAGTACTGCAGGGATTGTCCTGTCAAATAAAACTAATGAAGGCCCATTAGCTATGACATCACCTCTTTTACTTGCAAAGATACATTTCACAAATTGTAATCTTAATGACAATCATTTATATTTCAAAGGATTAAAATTTAATCAGAAACGATATTAAAAATTAAGGGTCTTTTCAAAATAGACAGCAGTGTCTCTGATGAATATCACAAAGCGTGGATCAAAGATGTGGAAACAAATGAGCAAAGGAATTATGAATGACAATACAATGGAAAGATTATTCATTACCGATCATCAGTCCATGAATGCACGTTGATTATGACTGATAGAATACAATAAATGATCAATTTAACTAGTCATAACTGACAAAATGCAGTACAGTATTTCAGGGCCATTATTTAATTCAGGGCATTGTCCTGACACTTTGTACATCTTGTAAATGTTGTTAAAGACCACATTGACTACTACATGAACACCTTTAATATGGATATGTAACATTTCAAAGGGAAATGGATAAACATAGAAAGGAAAAAAATAATAATACAGTTTGGATAAGGTAAACAGATGAGGTTATAATGGCATATAATAGACAAATATGCTGAAGAAACTCAGCGGGTGAGGCAGCATCTATGGAGTGAAGAAATAGGTGATGTTTCGGGTCGAGACCCTTCAACAGACTGATGTGGAGGTGGGGGGGTGGCGGAAAGAAGAAAGGAAGAGGCTGAAACAGTAGGCTATGGGAGAGCTGGGAAGGGGAGGGGAAGGAGAGAGAAAGCAAGGACTACCAGAAATTGGAGAAATCAATTTTCATACCACTGGGGTGTAAACTACCCAAGTGAAATATGAGGAGTTGCTCCTCCAATTTGTGGTGGGACTCACTCTGACTGTGGAGGAGGCCCAGGACAGAAAGATCGGATTCAGAATGGGAGGGGGAGTTGAAGTGCTGGGCCACCGGGAGATCAGGTTGGTCAGTGGTTGACACCTCTAGTCCCTCTAGTCCTCACCGTACACCCCACCAGCTGTCACATACAACAGATAATCCTCCGACATTTTGGCCACCTCCAACGGGATCCCACCACTGGCCACATCTTCCCATCTCCCCTTTCAGCTTTCCGTAGAGACTGCTCCCGCGGTAACTCCCTGGTCAATATGTCCCTTCCCACCCAAACCACCCCCTCCCCTGGTACATTTCCTTGCAACCGCAGGAAATACTACAGTTGTCGCTTTACCTCCCCTCTTGACTCCATCCAAGGACCCGAGCAGTCTTTCCAGGTGTGTCAGAGGTTCACCTGCACCTCCTCCAACATCATCTATTGCATCCGCTGCTCAGACCAACTGTAGGCTTGGCGATCACTTCGCCCAACATCTCCGCTCGGTTCACAATAACCGGCGTTATCACTCGGTGGCCCAGCACTTCAACTACCCCCTCCCATTCCAAATCCGACCTTTCTGTCCTGGGCATCCTCCATGGCCAGAGTGACTCCCACCACAAATTGGAGGAGCAGCACCTCATAGTTCGCTTGGGCAGTTTACACCACAGCGGTATGAACATAGACCTCCAATTTCAGGTAGTCCTTGCTTTCTCCTTTTCCCAGCTCTCCCACAGCCTACTGTCTCTGTCTCTTCCTTTCTTCTTCCCGCCCCCCCCCCCCACCTCCACATCAGTCTGTAGAAGGGTCTCGACCCAAAACGTTACCTATTCCTTCGCTCCATAGATGCTGCCTCACCCGCTGAGTTTCTCCAGCATTTTTGTCTACCTCCGATTTTTCCAGCATCTGCAGTTCTTTCTTAAACAGGTTATAATGGCGCAGTACCCACACAGGTGGGCAAAACAGGATGAATAAGCAACCGCTGACTCAGGTGAATGTAGTGACAGTTGCACTATGCAGAATTCTGTTGGTTTGAACCAAAAGTTATCAGGGTGTGTGTGGAATGTAGAAATATGTGTTTTTTGCAAGATCTAAATACGACGTGTCTGTAATGTCAGGTTTTGAAAACTGTAACAACAAACAGTTCTGGAAATACTCAGCAGGTCAGACAGCATCAAGAGAAAGAACCTTGAAGCACATTAGTTAGCATAGACAAGATGGGCCAAAGGGCCTGTTTCTGTGCTGTATGACTGTTTAACTTGTTTTAATCTTGCATTATACAAGAAACGTAATCCAATATTAGAAGATGTTCTTCTTTTGTTCTCAGCCAATCAACAGATTATTTTGGTTTATAAACCAATAATCCACTCCTTGCAAGATTTTACACATTGTGTATGGGAAAGTCTTAGGAAGACATTTGAATTTAGGGGTTGGCATGATCCATGCCTACCAACACTATCCTACACACTAGGTACAATTTACAATTTTAGCAAACCGATTAACCTACAAACCCGTACGTCTTTGGAGTGTTGGTGAAAACCGGACTTTCTGGAGAAAACCCACGCAGGTCTCAGGGAAAATATACAAACACCGTACAGACAGCACCCATAGTCAGGATCAAACCCGGTGTCTGGCGCTAAAGTTGGCAGCTATACCGCTGTGCCACTGTGTCACCAGTAGCAAACTCAACCAGATTGCTGATCAAAGGCTCTTTCAAATTAAAATCTGCTCTTTTGGTGTTTTGTAGAGTCTGGGGCAAGTGGAATGCAAAGATCAAAGCCGGGGACAACAGGTCATTTGCCCATTGAAGTGAACAATGAAAACACACAAACTTTAATATACAAGATACTGGCTGAGACAACTTAAGCAACATAGGGAGAGTATTTAAGGCACTGATGTCTCAAAGCTGCACCTTCACATGGTAACCTTACAATGTAAGATGATATTGATAAGATCAATTAGAGCTGCACTGGCAGAATAGAGTACAATGCAGATATTTGCTGAATGATTCTCTGAATCTTGTACATTGCAAGCCTAGCACAGCATAAGGCCAGGTAAGTCCATCATTTTACTTCGGAGTCACGTGAGTGACTACGTGAAGAAGAGCCCGCCTCACGCTGGTAACGGCATGACGTCGACGCTGACGGCAGTAGGTGGAGCTGCAGTAAGGAGCAGCTCCTCGCAGCGGTCGGAACGGCCCGCAGGTAAGAACAGTAAAGTTGCGATTTCTTAGCGGGCGCTGGGTAGGTCCAGCAGTATAGGAAATATATTAAATCAGGTCAGAGTCATATTAGTGCTGGTTAAGCACAGATGATGAAGTAAACTTATATTCGCGGGTTAAATGCTTCCTGGGGTGAAAAATAAATATACGGGAAAGCTAGTGCGGAGCCGGTTCCGATACCGGTGGCCGCAGATATACCCGTTAGCGAATTAGTTTACAAAATGATAACCACGGAGAGAAATGCTCACGAATATGAAAAATGGGAAAAATAAAATAAAATAAAAAATCTGAGAGGCCCGTGGTTCTGATGACTCTGACATTGAAAAGTCCTCCAGATAAGTAAACTATGTGGAACTGATTATGGAGCATATGGAGAAAGTTCTCCAAATAATTATGAGGACTAGGGTCAAAGTACCCTGAAGGTTCCTAAAATTAGCCCTGAGGGGTTTAATTATTCTGAATATGGCCATGGGCCTAATTGGAAGTTGGAAACTCCGGACCCAGGATTTGGGCGGAAGAAGTCTCATGGGATGAAATCCCCAATTGATTTAGGGCTGCAGAAGGCAGACCCTGTTGATGGTGATTTGCATTTTGAAAGCACACCACAAAATAAAAATAAAAATAAAATGAAAAAAATATGAAAAGAGGCCAAAGATGCCTGGAATAGCAAAAGGTTTTGCTATATATGAAGGAAGTGGTGAGGCTATGGAAGAAATCCTAGCTGCCAAACATATAATATATGGTATCTCACCAACTTCATGATTTTGTGATGATTGAAATATTAAAATTGCACAGCACAGGAAATTGTGCCTCATTGGAAGAGCCTACGGTTTATCCGTTAATATGGGCATCCATGACTCCAAATATGAGAGCGTCAAATAGTGAGGTTTAAAAATCCTCACAAATTATTCTGCTGCTATTATGGCTTTTGGGCAGATGAAAGGAAAACATAAAATAAAGACGCTATTGTGCAATTCTTTCTATGAAATTTTATATAATATAAATGGCTATTTGGCCCATTTTTCACCCAAGGTTGCATACCTGTGTCGAGCAAGTGGTGTTTAAGCTCTTGGTTATCTGTTTGGAGTAATCTGCCTAACTTATTGAAATTGGATGAAAAGCTAAATATTTTAGCTGCATGAAACCTTCGTCTTTGGACGAAAAGGTATTTTCGCCCAGAAGGGGATTTGATATTGGAAATAGAGGCAGAAATATGTCAAGGAAGTTTTATTGTATTGCACAACCAAATACTTACCCGAATTCAGGGGATAAGGAGACCACACGCTCATATGCAGAGGAATTAAAGACTTGTTCCCTGCTTAAAGAAACTGCGGATTTAATCTCAGTTAGAGGGAGATTACAAAAAGTTTATTTAAGACTGGCTTACTATTATTTTTGATCAGTATATTACGAGCAGTTTCATTAACTACTATTACTTTTAAAAAAAGAGGTTAATCCTCCTGTACAGAATAAACCTGCTTATGTTTCGTGTTTTTCTGCAATTGAAAAAGCAGAGATTTATGTTCACATTGCCTAATTATCCGGAAAAGAGGTAATGGGAAAAGATTTTGAAACACAAGCATAAATTTGTCTTTAATGTTAGAAGGCATTACAGATGATGGTTGCAGAAGTATTCTGGACCTTACAGGTCTAAATAAGTTTGTAGAATACAAACATGTTCAAATGGAGTCATTGAATACTGCAAAATATTTAATTCAGCAGGTTGTTATATGGCTAAGATTGATGAAAAAAGACGCCTATTATTCTGTACCTATGCATCAGGTTTCGGTAGTACTTAAATTTTAATTGGTTGTGACAATTATGGCAGTTAAGCTTTGCCAAATGGACTGAGTTCAGCTTTTTACTCTTTACGAAACTGTTGAAACCAGTTTTAGCCCAATTAGAGCACAAAATGCACATCATTATGGCTTATCTCAATGACATTCTGGTCATTAGTGATTATCAGGAGTCAGCTGAGGACTCAGTCTCAGTTACTAAAGCTTTGTGGTAAGCTAAGGTTCTTAATTCATCTAATTAAGCCCCAGCTGCAGCCAGCACAAACAATTTACTTTTGGGGTTTGTAATTAACTCAGTGACTATGTTAATACCTTTACCAACAGTTAAAGTCGATGATATTTTGGTAAACTTGTCATTATCTCATTCAAAACCTTATCCTTCCATCCGAGAAATGGTGACAACCATTGGTGAACTGCTAGCAGCATTTTCCTGCAGTAGAATTTGGTTCATTACATTTATTGATATCTTCGAAGGTACAAGATACAAGCTCTCAAAGAGAAGGCAGGCCATTTGACAGGCCTATGTAATTAACAAAAGAAGCTGTATTGGAATTTACAATGGGTGGGTTAAAAAAGGAAAATGTCCCACAAGCTGCTAATAAATATTATGATTAAACAGCCTGAAATGGTTTTACATACAGATGCTAGTGCTCTCGGATGGGGGCCACAGATTTATCCTCCAGTTGTGGAGGTAGATGGAAAACTGAAGAACAAGTGTTTCTCCAAGAGTATGGTATTAACTATTGGGAGTTATTGGGGGCCTTTTATGGGCTTAAAGCATATTGTTGTGCTAAACAAGGTCTGCATGTGTTAATACAATTACACAATAAAACAGCTGTGGTTTACATTAATCACATGGGGAGAGTTGGATCAGTATCATGTGATTGTCTGGTCAATGAGATATGGCAATGGTGTATTGGTCGGCAGATATGGATTGCAGTAAGCTATACTCCAGGTAAAGACAATGTGGTAGCAGATGAAAGGTCCAGGATTTTTAAAGATAATACGAAATGGATGTTTAAGCCACCAATATTTAAGAATATTGTTCGACGATTTGGGTTGCCAGAAATTGATTTGTTTGCATCCAGGCTTAATCATCACTTGCCTCATTATGTGTCTTGGGAACACGATCCGGACGCAGTTGCAGTAGATGCATTTTTATTACACTGGGGGAAAATGTTTCTTTTATGCTTTTCCACCATTTGCTCTGATCAGAGATGCTTGAAGAAAATAGAGCAAGATTCAGCTTCCGGATTGTTGGTAGTGCCAAATTGGCCAACTCAACCTTGGTTCCCAGTTATGCTGAATATGATTAAAGAACCGTATATGCAGATTTCTTAACTGTAGTGATATCTTGACTAATCCAGTAACAAATGAAGATTACCCATTATATGCATATATGAATTTGTTAATCTGCAGGTTTTGACCAGACCACTACAGGAACTGGGATTGTCGGACCAAACTTGACAGTTATTGGCGCATCATGGCGAGATAGCACACAGAAACAATATATGACACATATTAAGAAATGGGAAAGAATTTTGCACACAGTCAAAATATTTCTGATGATTATGTGAATGTTACTCATGTTTTGGAATTCCTTGCCAATTTGCGCTTTGGCCAACATTTAAAGTTACAGTGCCATTAACACTGCACGCAGTGCCTTGTCGTCCTATTTAGGACTTATGACTGGGTGAGAAATCAATTGGGTCGCATCCATTAATATCACGATTCATGAAAGGAATTTTTCACATGAATCCGCCAAAACCTAGATATACAGAGATTTGGGATGTGAGCATAGTACTTGCTCTACTTAGAGAATGGGACGCCAATTGAAGGGTTGTCATTGGATAGGTTAACATTGAAATTGGTCATGTTAATGTCACTGGTCTCAGCCCAAAGAGTGCAAACTTTACAAATGTTGCGTTTAGACTGTATGCATGTGACTACAGATAACGTTGTATTCTATGTTTACGATCTGATCAAACAAAGTAGACCAGGGAGATCTGGAACAAAGGTAACCTTTCAAGCTTTTCATATTGAGCTTGCTTTGTGTGTGGTTAGACATTTGAACCAATGTATTAAAGTAACGGACACTTTTCGAGGAAACGAAAAGACATTGCTGCTTACGCACAAAAAGCCACACACAAAAGCTTCAGTTCAAACTATCTCAAAATGGTTTTGAAAACAGGTGTTGGTTTTAGCGGGAGTAGACACTGATGTCTTCAAATCTCACTCCACCAGGCCGGCAGCTACGTCCGCGGCGAAGGGGCGGGACGTACCTCTCGAGCATATTTTTTAAAAAAATCGCAGGGTGGAGTAAAGAAGAAACTTTTTCAAAGTTCTACAACAAACCTGTTCACACTATGACAAGCTTTGGACACGCGGTGTTGGGTAAGCACTATAATCACCTGCTTTGTTTGCTATTAATTGCTATAATCAGTTGTGTAGTCACTGATATCTTTTGTCACTTGTAATCATTTTTCCCTCAAATATAAGGAGGGTATTATAATGGTCTTTCAGCCATTAAAAAACTTAATTGTGAAAAGATCTAACATTTGTGTGCTTTCTCATGTATGTGTTTACTTAGCCCGGACTGTCGTACGTATTAATTCTACGACATAAAAAAACACAGAAAGCTTTTAAAAACTCTTCACGTAGTCACTCACGTGACTCCGAAGTAAAATAGTAAGATTAACGAGAACTCACCTGTTCGAAGTTTTGATTCGTTATTTTACGAGGAGTTACGATGAGGGATTACGTGCCCTCCACTCCCACCCTCGTAAAATAAATGATCAAATGGTGGTTCTAAGTCTTTTTTATGAGCCTTACTATGTTACTCCGGCTTTGGTGTTCTGTGTTTTTTCATGCCGTTGCTTTGAAGTATGCCGTTACCAGCGTGAGGCGGGCTCTTCTTCACGTAATCCCTCATCGTAACTCCTCGTAAAATAACGATCAAACTTCGAACAGGTGAGTTCTCGTTTAAATCTTACTATTATCTATAGAATGAAAGTGGAATGAAATTGGATAGATTAGAATAAAATGCCCTGTTTGTGAAAATCATCCAGTGAGTGGTTCACCCCAAGAGTACTTCAATCTAAGACAGACAGAACACAATGGCTGTAAAGGGAGCTGTCCCACAGCGGCGACCTAATCCACGAGTTCAGAAGAGTGTCTTCGACCTTCAAGCTTGAGGGCACTCGCCTGAAAAACCTCGAGCTGGGGTTGGACACGTCAGCGATGAAAACCGCGAGCTGGATCGATCAAACCGACCACACACACACACACACAGTGCTGTATGAAATTCACACCCGCAATTAAGAGGAAGGTAAAAGACAACTGCACAGTGGATGGTAAGTACTTTAGAGAGCTCGGGGGGTGGGGGGGGGGGGGGGGGGGGGGGGGGGGGGGAGAGAGAGAAGAGAAAGGGAGAGGGGGGGGAGAGAAAAGAAGAGAGGGGGGGTAGGGGGAGAAGGGGAGAAGGAATGGAGACACTTTTAAGAAGCCAGACAACTTATAATAAAGTTTAGCGAGCATTTTCAGTTTTCCTTGGTCCTGTGAGCCAATTAAAATGCCCGGTCAGCGAAGGACATTGTCTACGGCTGCCCTCGACTGCCTGTAACTACATAGCGACCCCACTGAACTGCACTACGAGCTAAAAAGAACCATGCCGACCAATTTTTACTCGCAGAAAAATTTTCAACCTGTTGAAAATATTCCGTGACCCAGCTGAGGCCGCTAGTATGCAGGAACTTCCCTCAAGCATGAAGGAGAGTTCCAGTGACCTCATAGGACCTCCTAGGACCACATGTCGACCATGCTGCGAGTTTGAGTTGAGGACAAACTCTTCGAAACTCGCAGATTAGGTTGCCACAGTGGGACAGCCCCTTAAGACTACAAAGTAAGATTGGACTCTATTGCCTTCCATCACAGTGAGGAATGTGGGCAATCTGCTGAGGTGGATGTTTATGTTGACTATTATGTAGTTGTGTGTCTAGTTCCTATTCTTTAGTATGGCTGTGTGTTAATTCGAGTTTTACTGTACCTTAATTGGTACACGTGAGAATAAACAGACCTTTGAACCTCTGAACCTTTAAGTCAAGTTTTCAACATCAAGCAATGACAATCTGATATAAAGATTTGTATGCAGAGTTAACAGGGTCAAAGTATATATGACTTTTGACCTCCTCCAGGACCATTGCACATCATGTGATCGGGAACATGCAAAACTACAGCTGCCACCCAAAGTTACAAAAAATGACTTGCATAGTTGGCAGTCTGAATCTGAAAAAGCTTCACTCAAATCTTTGATTTCATTTAGCATTCTGCACCATAAGTTACTGCACCAGAAACCTACCTAAAAATAACCAGTGTTGTTTAAGAAGGAACTGCAGATGCTGGAAAATCAAAGGTAGACAAAAATGCTGGAGAAACTCAGCGGGTGAGGCAGCATCTATGGAGCGAAGGAAAGAGGCAACATTTCAGGCCAAAACACTTCTTCAGACTGATGTGAAGGTGGGGGTGGGAAGAAGAAAGGAAGAGGTGGAGCCTCCTCCATGGCCAGAGGACCACCATAAATTGGAGGAGCAGCACCTCATTTTTCACTTGGGCAGTTTGCACCCCAGCGGTATGAATATTGACTTCTCTAAGTTTAGGTAGTCCTTACTTTCTCCTCCCCTTCTCTGCTCTCCCTCAGCCTACTGGCTCCATCTCTTCCTTTCTTCTACCCGCCCCAACCCCCCCTCCCCCCAACCCACCCCACCCTCACATCAGTCTGAAGAAGGGTTTCGGCCCGAAGCATTGCCTATTTCCTTCGCTCAATAGATGCTGCCTCGCCCGCTGAGTTTCTCCTGCATTTTTGTCTACCTAAAATTAACCAGTAGTCATTATTTTTCTACACTCACAAAGTTTGTATTTCCAAAACTGTAACCTTTCTTGTCCTACTATAATTTGGAATTGCCGAAACAGTCAAATCCTGAATGATATGTTGCAAATTCCATTTCTCATCGCATAGTGCAGTGTTTGGGGATTGACTGAGGCTTTGTAGAAAAGGCTGAAAGAAGCCAACACCATTGAGGCACAAAGCTTCTCAGCACAGTACTGATAATGGGCCAATTGCATCTTGCTTTAATGATTTGAGAAAAACACAGCACAGGCTATTGTATGTTCTTGAGTCTGTTAGACAATTGGGGAGTTGGCTCTCAATAGAAGAGACTGCTGAAAGTAGGCAGATGGTGACAGCTGCTCAGACCTGACACTGGGATTTCTCTACACCACCAGCTTGGCCCATTATTTACATTTTTTAATTAGCTGATGAGCAAACTGTTTTCATCTGTGAATGTAAGCAAACAATACAGAACAGTGAGCTTGGGAGCACTAGGTTGAATAATACTGGCTTGCAATGCAAATAGCGGAATGCTTGTAAATGTACGGTTATTCTCTCTTGCGGTAGGTTCTTAGAAGTTGGAATACTATCAAGTGAAAGTTAAAAGTCAAAGATCTTGTTACATGCTGTAACGACAGATGTAAGAGGAAAATAAGAATAAAAATATTGCTGCACAAATTCATATCGACTTTCCAGACCTCAGTGATCCATAGCACAATTAGCTTTTGGTATTTAATATGATAAAATAATGACTGGCTCCATTCCCAGCAAATAGCACCAAGCAGTCAGGGTGATTTAAAAGTAAGACCTGTATTCAGAAAACCACCTGTGAAATATGGTGATTTATTTTTCCAGGTCACTTCACAAGAACAACAGACTTTCCAAGACTCAAACAGAGCATTGGGATGATATAGTGTTAGAGCAGGTTATAACAAGAGAAAGTGGAATACATTTTGAGTGACTTGAAAATAAGAGCAAACATTTTGAAGGAATTGTATTGGTGAACCAGCAGCCAGTGGCTTTTGGGTCAGTATGAATCTGTGAGCACAGGAGTGATTAATCCCAGTTAATTTCAAGAATGACCATGACCTTTTATTTCACGCTCTAAAATGTGCACAAAGGATTGAGCATGAGATCTCCAACGAAACACTAAACTTTATTATTGTTTCTTCCATAAAATCCTCAAGGTGATTCAAATGACATTCTCCCTTGAGAGATCAGGTCTGGCTGTGAATGTTAATATATTTCTTAATCCTGTTGAGGTTGTAAACCATAGAATGAGATGCTTGACTGTTTCATAGATATTGAAAGCAGAATGTCTGATTTCTTAATTTATATGCAGCTCTGAGATGCCTGCAATACTTTCAGTTTTCAGCAAGGTCAGTTCCATGAACAGATGAAGATTTTACATGGAAAAACTACAGACATTTTTTTAAATTGAACTCAGTAGTTTACAAATATAAACATTCTAATCCTACTGAATGTTATTGGTGCTATAATTATAGCAATTACTTCACATGGAGAGATAAATTGAGTAGATTCCTTGTTTAAAGGTTTTGTTTACAGTATGTGGGTGACTACACAATAAATTAGTATAATTTTACTTCGGAGTCACTTGAGTGATTCCGTAAAGAAGATCCGCCAGTGCGCATGCGTGTCATTACGTCATACGCATGGCGCAGCGACGGGCTGGAGAGCGCAGCTCCACCAGCGGTAAGTTAAAAACTCGCAGGTACGTTTTTAAACTACGCTGCGAACATTCCCAAAGTTCTGTAAGGCTGGTTTCAGGAGCCAGCATGAACGTCATAAAACAGTTCAAGGGAGGTCGAGGCGTGCCGCCGAGAAAGTCAGGGAACTTGACCGCGGGAGTGCAGTCAGCGGGCGGGCGCTTAAGCCGTCTCCAGAACTGCCGGCAGATCAACCAGCGGCAGCAGCTACGGTGCCACAGAGCACCATGGCCACTCCAGTTGGGAGGAAGGCCAAAAGAGAATCGGTAAGGCCTGTGGACCCTGATGTGTCAGGCCAAGATGACTCTCCTCCCACCGTGAAAGATGTCTGGGGACATCTAGACAAAATGGAGCACCTTATGGAAAGGATACTCCATCATGAGGTGTTCCAACCAGGGTTCTATATACCTGGGGTACACAAAAAGCTGGAGAAACTCAGCGGGTGCAGCAGCATCTAAGGAGCGAAGGAGATAGGCGACGTTTTTCGAGGGTCGAGTCGAGACCCTTTTCAGACCCTACTTTGACCCGCTGAGTTTCTCCAGCTTTTTGTGTACCCTCGATTCTCCAGCATCTGCAGTTCCTTCTTTAAAAAATTGTATATATACCTGGGTTACCCCAGCAGCCCACAGCAGCAACCTCCAGCAGAGGTCGATAGAGGGAAGACCTGTATCAACAGGAGGACCATACGTCGGCTGGGCTGCAAGGGGATGCATACCAGCAGCGCCATGTCAAGGGCTGCATGATACCTCCCACATGTATGACCAGGGAGAGCCAGGGCAATATGATACTGAGCCTGAAGTTGGTGGTATAGCAGAGGAGCATATCCAAAGCACAAGTGTTAGATCCAGGTTGCCAGCATTGTGGCATGCAAATTCACCATTCGGCAGGAATGGTTGAGGCAATGGAGGAACAATTAGCAGAAAACATTAATTACATGGACCTCTCACCAGCTCCTTGAATTAACAAAGGATGAACTCCAATTGATATGAGACACCTGTGAATTGTGCATCACACAGAGTGCCCACTGTGAAACCAGGCCATCGGGGGCAAATTGGGTGCAACCATGCGATCGCATGAACTATAAGGCTGCAGAAAGTCTTAAAGCTAATCAGAGCAGGCCTAACGGCTTTGGCGCGGGTTCAGTTTTGAAGGGCCACACTATCAGACACCACAGCAGGAATGTTGGCCTTGCTGTGTAAACGCCCACTTTGAGATTAACTGCCATGGGGAAAACGCATCAAGCCAAAACTTTAATCTGAAAATCTGCAAGCACTGTGAAGAACCTCGAACATACAGCTACCAAACTTGTTGGTTTGGTGAAGATCTGGCAAAGAAGTCAAGGACTTAGATGACGAGGCGAAGATGGTCGGCCTTATCAAAGCAAATATGACAAGAAGGATGCCGCCTCGTCGACAATACCCCTTCAGACGGGTCACAGAAGCTGGGGCAGGGCAAGTACCAAGCCGGGCTCTCCCATCACTATGCCATTGGCGTGCACCAGTGCACATTCCCAGCAAAATGAGGAGGCAAAAGAATCCAGCAACCATGGAGGTATGAGTAGCTGGACTTGTCCAGGACATATCAGGACATATGCAGGGGCTAAAGAGTACCCCTGTGACCGTACACCTGGAAAATAGGTACTCGGGTTTGAGTACGATTGGAGGGGACAGCTAGCAGGGGCAGTAACATCGGCCGGGTCCGGCACAGAGATGTCCATGATTCACCATAAATTTTCTGTCCCCAGCACACCCCACAAGCTGATGGCCAACCCCAACTAGGTGCATCCCTCCACCTACCGCTACCTCCAGGGCCCCCCCCGCCACGCCCCCCCCCCCCGGTCCCGGATTCATCCCATCAATCCCCCCGCGGCCGACCCGACGCACTCTTCACCCCCACCCACCAGGCCTCACCATCCCCCAAGGAGACTTTAACTAACAGGCTTGGGGGAGGGGACTGGGTAGAGGGGGCTAGGGTCAGGGCTGTGGGAGCAAGAGCAGAGAAGGGAAAGCACTCGGACCCACTATGTATGGCGAGAAAGAGAAAAAAGATATTAGACGAGAATAAGGGATGGTGGTTTCTAAAATGTGTATTATTTTAATCCAGGAAGCATTGTAGGTCAGGTTGGATGAACTTAGAGCCAGGATTGACACCTGGAAATATGATGTTTGGCAATCAGTGAAACTTGGTTGCAGGAGGGCTGTGATTGGAAAAACTAAATATTCCAGGATTTCGTTGTATTCAGGTGGGATAGAATTGGAGTGACCAGTGGGGAGGTGTTGCATTGCTTGTCAGAGAAGATATTACAGCAGTGCTTTGGCCGGAGAGATTAGAGGGCTAGTCTAGGGAGGCCTATTTTGGGTGGACACTGAGAAGTGGGGACGGTTTTTATGTTGTGCAAACACTTATAGGGGTGTATTGTAGACTGCCAAATGGGGAGCAGTAATTGGAAGAAGCTAATATGTAAGGAGATAGCAGTTATTAGTAGTAAGACAAGGTAGTGATGGTGGGAGATTTCCAATTTTTCCAAAAATAGACTGGGAAACACATACTGTAAATGGGCTGGATGGTTTGGAGAATTGCCAAATGTGCAGGATAGTTTTTTGCAGCAGTACATAGAGGTATGACCAGCGATCTGCCATCAACCCCCCGGCCAGTGCTGGACCTCACCTCCATGTGGTTAATGAGGAGGTTAGGTGATGGAGGTGTGCGTTGGTGAAGCACTTCGGGACCAGCGATCACAATACCATTCGATTCATATAATTATGGAGAGAGTCAGAACTGGACTATGGTGGAGATTTTTGATTGGAGAAAGGCATACCATTGAGGATTGCGTAAGGATTTTAAAGGAGTGAATTGGGACACTTTGTATCATGGGCAGGATTTGTAGAATGAGAAATGTATGCAGGACATTTTAAATACCCCCCCCCCCCCCCCCCCCCCCCCCCCCCACACCCCCCCCAAAAAAAAACAAAAAAAAAAAACACCAAAAAACCCCAACCCCCCAAAAAAACACAAACCCCACAAAACCCCCCCCCCCAGGGAAAATTGTAAGAGTACAGATTCTTATGTCCCTGTTATGAAAGGAAATAGTGTAAAAAAATTGGAAAGAGCCATGTTTTCAGGGGAAATTGGACCGTGTTTCGAAAAAAAGAGAGATGTCTACAATATTTTAGGAGGCTTGGAGGTAAAGGAAGGTGCTAGAGGAGTATAAAGTATGTAAAAAGAATCTTAAGAAGAAATTAGGAAGGCTAAAAGAAGTATGGGTTGCTTTGGCAAGAAACGTGTGAGAAAGCAAACCCAAAGGGTTCAACAGCAATGTTAAAAGCAAAAGGATAACGAGGGATAAAATTGGACCATTAGAGAACCAGAATGGACAGTCTATCTGCAGAAGCCAAAAGAGATGGGGGAGATATTGAAACAATTTATTTTCTTCGGTATTACAAGGAGAAGGATATTGAACTCTGTGAGTTAATGGGAAAAGTGATTTAGCTGAGAAACTATGGGGATCCTCAAAGAGGAGTGAAGTTTTACTGACACTTTTGTAAATATATAATGGATAAGTCTGCCAGGTCTTGACAGGATATTCCCTGGGAACATGAGGGAAGTTAGATCGAAATAGGCAGCAGTATGACAGAAATATTTCAATGTCATTAGAACGGGACTAGTGACTGAAGAGTGGGTGCACTGAGCTGTTGTTCCATTTGTTTAAAAAGGGTTCAAAGAATAAACCTAGCAATTATAGACCTATTTGTTTGACGTCAATGGTGGGCAAATTAATGGAAAGGGATACTTAGAGGATAATAATATAAGCATCTGGATAAACAGGGTCTGATTAGGAACAGTACACATGGATTTGTGCCTGGTAGGTCATGTTTGACAAACCTTCTTGAATTTTTTGAAGCGGGGTGGTAACTAGGGAAATTGATGTGAGGGTAAAGTGGTGGATGTTGTCTATATGGATTTCAGTAAAGCCTTTGACAAGGTTTCCCATGGATGGATGGTTAAGAAGGATCACTCTTTGGGTGTTAATGGCGGAGTAGCAAGATGGATTTCACAAGTGGCTGAATGGGAGATGTCAGAGAGTTATGGTGGATGGCTGTTTGTCAGGTTGGATGAGCCGGTGACCAGTGGGGTACCTCAGGGATCTGTGTTGGGGGTCCATTGTTGTTTGTCTTGTACATCAATGATCTGATAATGGGGTGGGAAATTGCATTGAATGTACGTATGCAGATGATACTAAGATAGGGGGGGGTTGTTGTTGTGGATAATGAAGTAGATTTTCAAAGTCTACAGAGAGATTTGGGCCATTTGGAAAAGTGGGCTGAAAACGATGGCAGATGGATTTTAATTGCTGTTAAGTGTGGAAGTGCTAATCTTGGCAGGACAAATCAAAAAAGACATACATGGCAAATGGTAGGAAATTGAGGAATGCTGTGGAACAGAGGGATCTAGGAATAACTGTGCATAGTTCCCTGAAGGTGGAATCGCATGTAGATAGGGTGGTAAAGAAAGCCTTTGGTGTGCTGGCCTTTATAAATCAGAGCATTGAATATAGGATTAGGGAAGTAATGTTAAAATTGTACAAGGCATTGGTAAGACCAATTCTGGAGTATGGTGTACAATTTTGGTCGCCTAATTATGGGAAGGATGTCAACAAAATAGAGAGAGTACAGAGGAGATTTACTAGAATGTTGCCAGGGTAAAGTGGATAGGTATATGGACGTGAAGGGAATGGAGGGGTATGGTCTGAGTGCAGGGGAAAACAAATGGTCGGCACGGACTGGAAGGGCCGAGAGGGCCTGTTTCCGTGCTGTAATTGTTATATGGTTGTTATATGTTATATGGTTATATCCTCTAGAGACCAGTCACCAGTAGGAGGTAGATCGCAATTGTTCCACATTGAATGGTGCTGCATAACATCAGGTCCGTTTATACTGGACAATAGCCAGGGGTTTCGAATTGAGTTTATTTTTGAATTACATCCACCCACACAACACACACCAAGTAGGGAATTGGTGTGTTCAAAACCAAAAACTTTACAGGTAAATTATGAAATTGAAATATTATTCAAAAAAGGAGTAATTGAAAGGACGGCTCATCAGCCTCAGCAGTTTGTGTCTAATATATTCCCCAAGCAAAAGAAGGATGGTGGATGTCAAGTCATTTTAGACCTAACCCGAATGAACTCCTATGTCCAGTATAAACATTTTAAAATGGAAACTTTCAGTACCGCTAAATAATTGGTTTCCGAAGGATGTTATATAGCAAGCATAGATCTGAAAGATGCATATTATTCAGTACCAATTCATAAAAAATACTGTAGATACTTCAAATTTAGTTGGATGAGACAGCTGTGGCAGTTTAAAACTTTGCCTAGTGGGTTAACCTCAGCCCCTAGGTTATTTACAAAATTGTTGAAACCAGTATTAGGACTATTCCGGGCTCAGAATCATATTGTGATGGCATTCTTGGATGATGTTCTTATCATATGCAACACTCAGGAGGCAGCTGAATTTTCTGTTTCAGTTACCAAACATATGTTCGAGAGGTTTGGGTTCCTCATCCATCCAACTAAATCCAAATTGATGCCATCTAGAATCATTGACTATTTGGGGTTCACCATTGATTCAACTAACATGTCAGTGACTCTGCCTATGGCCAAGAGTTGAGAAATTATGGAGGCTTGCTGTAATTTGGTAGATGAACAGCAACCGACGAGTGGCTAATGTTATTGGCAAATTAGTGGTGGCCTTCCCTGCAGTGTAATTTGGGCCTCTAGACTATCAGAATGTGCAACGAGCTAAGGAACAGGCACACAATAAACATATAACCATATAACCATATAACAATTACAGCACGGAAACAGGCCCTCTCGGCCCTTCCAGTCCATGCCAACCACTATTCCCGTTTCTAATGACATTTGAAATATTTCTGTCATAGCTCCTGCTATTTCTACACTAACTTCCCTCAATGTCCTAGGGAATATCCTGTCAGGACCTGGAGACTTATCCACTTTTATATTTTTCAAAAGTGTCAGTACTTCCTCCTCTTTGAATCTCATAAACATGCAGGTCATTTTGATAGACCAATGCCATTGCCAGTCGAAGCTATCACCGAGTTGCAATGGTGGATAACAAATGTTTCACGTTGTTCTAGTAACATTCTGAGTAAACAACCTTCAGTTGTCTTGCAAATTGATGTCAGTTCTTTGGGATGGGGAGCCATTGATACCAATTCTAGCAGCGGTGGCAGAAGGAATATGCAAGAAGCATTAATCCTGCAGTTGCATGGGATAAACTATTAGATTTGTTGGGGGCATTTTATGGCCTAAACGCGTACTGTTCAACAATGCATGATTTACATGTTCAGCTCCAGATTGACAATACCACAGCAGTTGCATATATTAATCACATGGGTGGAATTAAGTTATTATCACATGATAATCTGGCTAACCTCATCTGGCACTGGTGTATTATTAGGAACATCTGGGTCTCAGCAATCTACCTACCAGGTAGAGATAACGTGATGGTAGACACCAGGTCACGAAAGTTTAATGACAACACAGAATGGATGCTGAATCCAAAAGTTTTTTAAAAGATTGTCACCCAGTATGGATTGCCAGACATGGATCTGTTTGCATCCAGGCTAAATTACTAGTTACCTAAATACGTCTCCTGGGAACCAGATCCAGGCATCCAGGCTAAATTACCAGTTACCTAAATACGTCTCCTGGGAACCGGATCCAGGGGCAGTAGCGGTGGATGCATTCTCGCTACATTGGGGAGGTATATTCTTTTACGCTTTTCCCCCATTCTGCCTCATCAGCCAATGTCTCTCCAAAATTGAGCAGGATTCCGCTTTAGGCGTCTTGGTAGTCCTCGACTGGCCCACACAGCAATGGTTCCCACTGGTTCTGAGACTGATGACACAGCCATTCATGGTTATCCCCAAATGCAGCAACTTGTTGGTTCACCCTGTGACAGGAGAGAGACACCCTTTACATGATCGTATTAATCAGTTGATTTGCAGATTCTGACAAGACCGTTCCAGGGGCTCAGACTATCGAGTTGGACCGTGGATGTAATTACTGCGGCCTGGAGGGATAGTACTAAAATACAATACGTATCTTGTATTAAAAATGGGAGATGTTCTGCTTACAGTCTAATATATCTTATCACACTGCAGGGATACCTGATGTATTGGAGTTCCTTGCTACATTACACTTTGACGAACAATTGAGTTATAGTGCCATTTATAGTGCTAGGAGTGCATTGTCCTCCTATTTATGGCAGGGGTCGGGACAACATTCTGTCGGATCTCATTCATTGGTGCCCCGATTCATGCAAGGTATTTTTAACAAGAACCCTCCTAGACCTAGATATACGGAATTCTGGGATGTGAGCATAGTTCTCACACTGCTTTGTCAATGGACTCCAATTACAGCTCTGTCTCTCCAAAAACTAACACTTAAAGTGGCCATGCTCATGGTGCTAGTTTCAGCGCAATGGATCCAGACATTGCAAAATCTACGTCTGGACAGTATGCATTGTTCTGTAAATAATATTACGTTTTATGTATATGATCTAATCAAACAAAGCAGGCCAGGGATGTCCGGGACCAAAATTAGCTTCAGAACATACCCCATTGACCTGCGACTATGTGTAATTATGCAACTATGTCAATATATTGAGGTCACCAAGAGTCTTAGAGGCAACAAAACAATGATGCTCATCAGTCACAACAAACCTCATAGAAAGGTGTCAGTGCAGACCATTTCTAGGTGGCTAAAACAGGTTTTGGATTGTGCTGGAGTAGACACTGATGTGTTTAAATCGCACTCCACCAGGGTGGCATCAACATGCGCAGTGAGGGCACTGGACGTCCCTTTAGACCAAATCCTCGGGGCCGCAGGATGGTCCAGTGAAGGGACTTTTCAACGGTTCTATAGCAAACCTGTCCTCACGATGGAAGGATTTGGGCATGCCATTTTGGGTTCTGTTTTGTAATTCCCCCCAGGGAGAGAGGGGTCATTACTGTTTCTTTTGTTATTAAAACATTCATTTTATAATTCAAACTATGTTCAATACATTATTTGTTTATCCTGTGTCAACTGAAGCAGTGTGTCGTATGGACCTGGATCTACGGCATGAAATCACAGAGCTTTGAAATCTTCACGGAATCACTCACGTGACTTTGAAGTAATATAATAAGATTAAACGAGAACGTACCAGTTTGAAGTTTGATCTTTATTTTATGAGGAGTTACGGTGAGTGATGACGTGCCCTCCTCTCCTGGCCTTCATAATCGCAAAGATCATCTGGTAGTTCTAGTCTTCTGAGTCTTACTATAATACTTCGACTGTAGTTACTGTGATTTCACGCCGCTGCTTTGAAGATTGATGCGCATGCGCACTGGCGGGTCTTCTTCACGTAATCGTTCACCGTAAATCCTCATAAAATAAAAATCAAACCTTAAACTGGTAAGTTCTTGTTTCATCTTACTATTAAATGGTGTTGTAGATAAGATTTGCTAAGATTTTCTTGCTGAATAGTACAAACATTGAGACAGCAATAATATTGCATTGTCAGCAACATGGTTTATGAATCAATTTTATTTAATCTTAAAAATAAATTAAAAAAGAACAAAAGCCAAATCTCAAACTGCACCTTTGAGAAAATAACATAGCAGATCTGGCTTTGAAACTGAACATAGTGATATCTGAATCTCACACTGTGGGGTGATGTCGTTGGTAGGAATGAAAAGGGAAGTTGGATTCAGCCTAAGAGGCTGTTCTGAATGCCACATCACTTTGCTAAACACACTGGCAAACTAATATAATTCTACCAAACTGAATAAGACAACCAGACAACACCTAAATACTAACTCTTAGGCAACATGGATTATTCCACTTTCATACCTTTGTATGCACTTGGTATTGTTGATTAGGATTCTGTATTCTGTGCTGGAAGCAGCAAATTAGTGCTGCCACTCATAGATTTTAGGTTGATTCACACATGCTTTAGTTTATTTATTTCTACATTTAGTTATGTTTAATCTGAACAAGGGTCTCGACCTGAAACGTCACCCATTCCTTCTATCCAGAGTTGCTGCATGTCCCGTTGTGATGCTCCAGCATTTTGTGTCTACCTCCGGTTTAAAACAGCATCTGCAGTTCCTTCCTACAATATTTTATAGCTGACGTACTTCAATTGATTTGAAAATGTTATGATAATTTTACGAGTTATGTTGTTTTCTTTTTCCCTATAGGTGGATGTGTATCAATTTTTGGGAGTGGTATTACAATGGTCATGCTACGGGGTGGGAGATTGCAACCTTCACGGGGTCCGCCCTGTTTCGACAATTGCAATCAACACGGCATGCACGATCAAATAAGATCAAATAGAACAAGTTGTCCGACAACTTTAGGCTGTGCACGCCATACGCAAGAAGAAGAAGTCGTGCTACAGGACTAGTAATGCAAAACGCTAATAACCAAGACTCGACTTCAGAACAACTGCTGCCTGGTTTTCTACCTTTATTGGGTATTGACATTATTTTAATCCTTAAACAGACCAAATGTTTCACTTCCGACAGTTCGATTTCTAGATCATAAAATTTGATGTCACACGGACTGGGAAATATTGAAAGACCAAGATTGTTTTATTTTGAAAAGTAAAAATGTCCAGCACAAACCATAATTTTTGATTGCAACAAGGTGCCATCAGCACCATTTTCATTACTTTTCCTTGTGTTATAAAATAAAACAGTTTAAATTAAGTGAAGCAGTGAAATTTTATATCAGATTAATTGTTTTACCAAGCAATTCTCATGGAACAAACAATGGCATACTCCATCATACTAATTGAAAGCAGGTGCTCCCCTTGTAACAAATTGGCATGCTGTAAATATGGAAAACACATTTCGAATTGATTCATGCGCACTTACCTCAGAGGCATTTGTAAATAGTAGACCCGCTGTTGCTCTACCACACACATATATCCTTAATTCTATTGTTGTATGACGTTATTATAAGGCTATCCTTCTGACCTTAAATCAATACATAAGTATTTCTGTCCCAAAGACATTCCCATTATATATTACCAGAGTTCCCTAATTATTTATGTATAAGGAAAGGGATTTTCAAAATGCTGTAGTAAGAGGGAAAGTGCTTCCATTAGTGCATGGTTCAAACACCTTATCAGATAATAACATTGACTTAAAGATGAAAGGGGAATCTGAAGAAAAATATGTTTGTTTTCACAAAGAGAGCAGGGATTCCCGTGGAAGCTTAATCAATGAGTACCTTAACGTGAATAGTTTGCAGGATTGTGGGGAAAAAGGGACTGAAGGGAAGAGTCTAGGAGGAACACTCTACACCTCCATCCCCCATCAGGATGGTCTCAAAGCCCTCCGGTTATTCCTCGACCAGAGGAGCAACCCATACACATCCACTGAGGCCCTCCTCCACCTAGCGGAGTTGGTCCTTACCCTCAATAACTTTTCTTTTGACTCCTCCCATTTCCTCCAAATACAAGGCGTAGCTATGGGCACACACATGGGCCCCAGCTACGCCTGCCTCTTTGTCGGGTACGTCAAACAATTCTTGTTCTCGGCGTACCGGGGCCCCATCCCCGACCTCTACCTCCGTTACATCGACGACTGCTTTGGTGTCACCTCCTGCACCCACACACAACTGACTGACCTCATCCGTCAACCACCACCAACTTCCATCCGGCACTCAAATATACCTGGACCATTTCTGACACTTCCCTACCATTCCTTGACCTCACCATCTGCATTGCAGGGGATACACTCCTGACTGACATCCACTACAAACCCACTGACTCCCACGGCTACCTGGACAATTCTCCTCCCACCCTGAATCCTATAAGGACTCCATCCCCTATTACCAATTCCTCCGTCTACGCCGCATCTGCTCCCAGGATGAGGTGTTCCACACCAGGTCATCACAAATGTCCTCATTGTTCAGAGAACGGGGATTCCCCTCCCCACTATAGATGAGGCTCGCACCAGGGTCTCCTCCATACCCCGCAACACTGCCATCTCTCCCCATTCCCCCACTCGCAACAACGGCAGAGTCCCCTTGTCCTCATCATTCCCCCCACCATCCGGCACATACAACACATAGTCCTCCGCCAGTTTCGCCACCTCCAACGTGACCCCACCACTCGCCACATCTTCCCATTTCCCCCCGTCTGCCTTCCGCAAAGACCGCTCCCTCCGCAAATCCCTTGTCAATTCTTCCCTTCCCTCCCGCTCCACCCCTTCCCCAGGCACTTTCTCTTGCAACCGCAAGAGATGCTACACTTGTCCCTTTACCTCCCCCCTCCACTCCTTTCAGGGACCCAAGCAGTCCTTCCAGGTTCGACAGAGGTTCACCTGCACCTCCTCCAACCTCATCTATTGCATCCGCTGCTCTAGATGCCAGCTGATCTATATCAGTGAGACCAAGCGGAGGCTTGGCGATCGTTTCGCCCAGCACCTCCGCTAGGTCCGCAATAACCAAGTCGACCTTCCGGTGGCTCAGCACTTCAACTCCCCCTCCCATTCCGTATACGACCTCTCTGTCCTGGGTCTCTTCCACAGCCAGAGTGAGCAACACAGCAAATTGGAGGAACAGCACCTCATATTCCGCTAGGGGACTCTGCATCCTCTTGGCTTGAACATTGAATTTTCTCAATTCTGTTAACCCTTGCTGTCTCCTCCCCTTCCCACCTCTCCCTCAGCCCTCGGGCACCTCCTCCTCCTCCTTTTTCCTTTCTATTCCCCGCCCCACCCCACCCCCCCCCCCACCCCACCTCCCATCAGTCTGAAGAACGGTTTCGGCCCAAAACGTTGCCTATCTCCTTCGCTCCTTAGATGCTGCTGCACCCGCTGAATTTCTCCAGCATTTTGTGTACCCTAGGAGGAACAAATATGGATTAGATAAGCTGAATTGCCTTCTTCTCAGGTATGCCCATTCTCTGGTCTTATGATCTAACAGTTTCCTCTTTTAAAACATTACATTGCTATTTATTTCTTGTCTAATGATTTATCGATCTTGAACCTCATCTGTTAAAAAGTGTTTAGCTGATGACCTTCTGAGATAATGTGAGAGAGTATATTAACCTTACGCAGCAAATGCTGAACCCTCATTGTTTCAAGATACCTTTCTCCTCCAGGTGAGAAAATATTGCTTTAAAATAAGCTGATTATTCACCTTTTACAAATTATAATCATCTCTCAACTGATACTGGACAATCCCAAACGTTTTGCTTCATTGAAACATTGGCTGAGTAACAATTGGTTGCAATATTTTCAAACATAATTCAGGTAGAAGTGTTTTTGAACACTAACTATTCTGCACCTTAGGGAAATTTTACAATTTTTTACCAAAGCCAATTAACCTACAAACCTGTACATCTTTGGAGTATGGGAGGAAACTGGAGTACGGGAAGAATGCACAAACTCCATACAGACAACATCCATAGTCACCCGTTGTAACACCCCTTCAATTACCAGGTTCTCAATCACAACTCTTCTCAATCTTCAACTCCTCTCAATCTTCAGGGCCTAATATTTTGAACCAACAGTAACTGCGAGGGCTTGCTCACCTGCGACCCAATGTCTGTCCCACTCCAGCACATTCTTTTTACTTTTCCTTTGTTCGCCATTCAATGGTGCTGAGACTTTGGGCATCAACACCATTGAGTTTTTAAGTAAGAGACTTGTGACTAAAATGATTGAGGAGATACTGCAAGATGGCAACGTAATGTTCCTCACTGGGCCACTTCTGTGACTCTAATTGGCAGTCATAATTCACCCAGGCAATTAGCTCCACCAAACAAAAATGTTATTGACAAATATAGAAATAGAGAGGTTAGGCTCCAAATTTACAAAACTTCAGTTAGACTTCAGTTGGAGCATTGAATGCAGCCCTGGTCACCTTCTATGGGAAAGATGTGAAAGCAATGGTGATGGTGCCGAGGAGATTCACCAGGGTACCCGGACGGGATGCCGAAGTATGAGAAGCCGAACGGACATCACGTCGAAAAGCCGAGATGCCGAACGGACACGACGCCAAAAGGACACAAAATTGAACAGACATGGCGCTGATAGGAAATGACGTCGAACGGACATGAAGTCAAAAAATTTATGGACTTCCGGTGGCGCTATGGAGCCTAAAGCATAGCGCCAGCCAGCTCCGCAAAAATTTTGAAAAAACGGGGATTTAACGGATTTAAAAGAACTTACCGATCGCCTGCTTTTACTGTCTGCCGCTTCAACATCGACGGTACCAGGCTGACGTCATCAGCCCTGCGACAAATCATGACGGCACGAGCCCTACCGATAAAACGAAGGGTCGAAAAACCCGGGCGAAAGTGGGAGAAGGCCTGGAGAAGCCTCGGACTCGAGTAGGGCCAGTTCCCTGGAAGACGTCTCCAGGAAAGCAGACACAGGAGGTGAGGACTTGAGAACTTTTATTTCTCACCAGATGGCTGATTTAAAACGTGAGTTCACAAGGCAGAAATGAAAGATATAAAGAAAGAAATGAAAGAAATAAAGGGAGAGATATAAAGGAAGAAATCTCTCAAATTAATAATCAGATGGACTTGATGAAAAATCAATGGAGTGAATTTCAAAAAGATACAAAGACACAAATTGATAATAAGTTTCAAGAAAGAATCAGAAATATTGAAGAATGAAATCATTGATATGATTAATAATATGGAACGCAAGATGGAGACTAAACTTGAAAATGTTAAAAAAGACTTTAAAAATAAGATTGACCCTATTGCAAATGTGGTCGAACAACAAGTTGATGGCATTAAAAACCTTGAAAAGATAGCGAGGCTAGTACTGTGTCTACAGCAAAGCTGATAACAGAGCAAGAACGTCTACTGGAGTTGTTATCCAAAGTAACAGATAAATGCACGCAGCTAGAAGGCTATCAAAGAAGGCAGAACTTGAGGATTGCAGGGATTCCTGAAGGTCTAGAGAAACACGAAGACACTCGAGAATTCACTGCTAAATTACTGCAAGCTGTTTTATCTTTGGATGATATGCCTGTTTTTAGCTCGTGCACATCGAGTCGGCAGAAGACAGACCAGTGCAAACGCCCCCCCCCCAAGACAAATCATTGTAAAGTTACAATATGATTTCACTCTCGAGGATATTATGCGGAGAGCCTCGAGAACAAAGAATCTGATGTTTCAAGGACAAAGAATCAGTATCTATCGAGACTATCCCCCAGAGGTTGCCAGAAAACGAAAAGCGTTTAACGAAGCCAAAAACCTTATGAGGGGTGTAGAAAACTTGAGATACGGTCTGAATTACCCAGCCATCCTAAGAGTTACTTATAACAGCGTGGAACACTTTTTCAAGACTCCAACAGAAGCAATGGAATTTGCAAAGCAGTTTGAACACTTGAAAAACCATCTACAAGCAAATATACAGTCTTTTAACTATTTTTAAAGACCTAGTACGGTCTCTTAACATGCTATGAGACTTTATACGAACAATATGGAATTAGGAAGAAATCAGAAGGAATGGACAATGTCGTATGGAACGAAATGATTTTCCCGGATTGGAAGAAGCTCACCGAACATTGACAATTTACTCATAATATATAACTAACACAAACAAATAACACACATACTAAAATTATAACGCGGTTTTATTATTACTATGACTGTTATTAACCAAGACTGTTCACTATTGCTAATTAATACTACTAAATAATTAATATTTTATGTCTTGTTACATTTGGAGATACCCTTCCCTTAATGTTTTTTTTCCTTTTTTAATAATGATTTCTATTTTTCGTATTTAAAAAAAAAACTCTTTATCTGTGGCTTTATAATTAGATTTTTTAAAACTAATTTAGATATATATACTTTTATGATGATTAATATCACTCCTTTCATTCTTTAATATTATATTTCCGTTAAAAATATTATAATGGAATAATAATTCCTTAAAAATCAGGAGCTGGCTAAATTAATAACATCAATGCCGGAAGCCCTTTAAGATTAAATAGCCAATATAGTTTGGCTTTCACAAACTAACAAATATTTTATTTGTAGTTTTTTCTACTCTTTATGCACTCTACTAAGCTTTTTAACTTACATTTCATTATCTTTTATGTTTACTATATCTTTCAGTTTGAATGGAGCTAATACACTGGAACAATGGAGATATATTCGTGAAGTACATAAAAGAGATCTAAAATTCATCTATTCGGTGTTCGGGTGTAAGGTTAGGTCTACTGCGCGGACCCTTGGACCCTATTCTAGATTCCCACAAACCTAAAATGCAGGATTTAAAAAGAAATATGGGGAACGAGGGATTAACCTTTTGCAGTTTGGAATGTTAAAGGTATCAATGAACCAAAAAAAAGAGGAAAAAATATTGACAACACTTAAAGGCAATGAAAGCTGATGTAATTTATATTCAAGAAACTCACCTAAAGAAAGACGCTGAAAATAGGCTGAAAGCTAAATGGATAGATAAAATATATCAACTCTTCCTTTAACGCATAAATCAAGAGGCGTAGCAATATTATTTCGTAAAGGTACTTTTATTTAAGCATATATCTACTATATCTGATAAAGATGGCAGATACATTATTGTAATAGGAGAAATAAACAGGGAAAAAAATGATTTTTGTTAACATCTATGGACCAAATTTTGATAGTCCTTTATTCTTTAAGAAGGTACTTAATAATATTCCAGAATTAACACATTACAATTTGATAAATTGGAGGAGAATTTTAATTGTACATTAGACCCTTATTTAGATAGATCTTCAAAACAAAGGAAAATTAAATCGCATACTAGTGATTTATTAAACGCATACATCCAAACGACTAACATTAAAGATGTTTGGAGAACAGAAAATCCTACTGGTCGAGAATATTCCTTCTACTCGCCCAGTACATAAAACTTTATTCAAGAATAGATTACTTTCCTGGTAGATGCAAAGCTTATTTCACTTACTTACGAATCCAAATATCATAATATTATAATTTCAGATCATGCACCATTAACATTTAAAATTAAAATAAATGGTAAAACAGAAAATCTAGGACAATGGAAACTTAATCCACAAATTTTAAAAAATAAAACCACTCAGGAATACATTTATAACTCAGATTAAGATGTTTTTTTGAAATAAATGATCAACCAGAAATATCTCGCTCTTTATTATGGGAAACATTTAAAGCATATCTTCGAGGAATTATGATTTCTTCACAAGCATTTCATAATAAGAAGTTTCGGAAGGAACAACAGGACTTAGAAAGGGAGATTAAACAATTAGATATACAGAATGCAACAAAATCAGATATAATAATACATAATAAAATTGTAGCATTGAAGTATAAATTAAATAAAATATATACTGATCAAGTTTTAAAATACTACCAACATACTAAACAATTGTTGTTTGAATTTGGAGACAAACCACAAAAACTATTGGCTCGACAATTAAGGAAAAATTGAAGCTGAAAAAATTATACATAGGATTAAATCACAAAACGGTGAATTATTAATACAACCCAAGGATCTTAATGAAAGATTTATGCAATATTATAAAAATTTGTATACTGGTAACACAACAGTAAATAAAACAGAAATAGATGGCTTTTTTAAATGTATGTAACTTAAAAGAATTAGATTTACAAAATAGAGAACTATTAAATGCCGATATTTCAATAAAAGAAATCCAAGAATCTATTAATCTTTAAAAAATGGTAAAACTCCAGGACCAGATGGTATAGGCTCGGAATTTTATAAAAATTTTTCATGACCAAATGGTCCCATATTTAAAATCATTATATGAACAGATATATACACAAGAGAAATTACCAGATACACTGAAACGAATCTATTATAACACTTATACCCAAAATAAATAAAGATTTGGATGAATCCAGGATCATATAGAGCAATTGCTTTATTAAATACGGATCAAAAAATTTTAACAAAGATTCTTGCACAAAGATTAAGCAAAATTGTTAACGAATTAATTCATCCTGATCAAACAGGATTTATACCTAAAAGATATTCTTCATATAATCTAAGACGGTTATTTAATATCATATATTCGAAAAGAAGTGATAAAAAAGACTTAGTAGTCATCTCGTTGGATGCAGAAAAAGCTTTTGACCAGGTGGAATGGCCTTATCTATTTTCGGTGATGGAAGCCTTTAAGCTTGGTGATAAGTTTACTACTTGGATTAAATTATTATAATGCAAACCCAACAGCTAGAATAATAACAAACCATATGCTATCAACTAAGTTTAGTTTATCTCGAGGTTGTAGACAAGGCTGTCCTTTATCACCATTACTGTTTGCGTTAGCAATCGAAACCTCTTGCTCAAAGGGTAAGATTGCACCCAGAAATATATGGATATGATACTAAAGATACTAAGAATAAAATCTCGTTATATGCGGACATATATTACTTATATTACTAAACCGGAAATAAGTATCCGTAATTTATTAAAACTAATAACGGAATTTGGTTTAATTTCAGGATACAGTATCAATTGGAATAAAAGTGAACTTATGCCAATAACCATGAATAATTTACAGATATTACAACAATTTCCTTTTAAGATAACAAATGAAAATATTAAATATCTTGGTATTTTTGTTACAAAAAGATTTGACTCTTTATTTAAGTCTAATTTCCCGTTAATTATTGAATAAATTAAATAAAAATATCTTATACTGGAAAAGCTTACCTATCTCAATGTTAGGTAAAATAAACGCAATAAAAATGATTTTCCTCCCACAATTATTATATTTATTTCAATCAATCCCGATATATCTCTCTAAAATTTTTTTTAAAAAAGTAGATTCAATAGTCACTAACTTTATCTGGGATTATAAGAATCATAGAATAAATAAAAAACATTTATGTAAAGCTAAAATAAACGGGGGTTTAGCTTTACCAAATTTTATGTTTTATTACTGGGCAGTTAATATTAAAAATATGAATTTTTGGTTAGGAGAAAACAGATAATAAACCAAATTGGTTAAAAATGGAAAGAGAAGACTGTTTTCCATTTGAAATTAGCTCTATAATATTTGCTAATATTAATGTACCTAAGAAAATTTATAGTGAAAATTTGATAATAGAAAGTGGAATACGTATTTGGAAACAAATAAAGAAAACACTAAAACTAAAATTTATACCGCTAGGTCTTACAATTGCCAACAACTTTACGTTTAAACCGTCAATGATGGATAAGGCTTTTATACAATGGAAAAATAAAGGAATTTTAAATATAGGGGATCTTTATAAGGAAAATTCTTTTCTTCATTTCAAGAATTACAACAAACCTACGGGCTTCATAATAATGAATATTTCAGATATTTACAAATCAGAAACTATATCTACACAAGAATTTAGAAATAGAAAGAGTGAAATTTAGATGAATGCTTGAATAAACATCCAAATACAGAAAAAATGATATCATACATTTACAATATTTTGTTGGAAAGTGATATTCCATCATCGGAAATACATAGACAGCGCTGGGAAAATGAATTAAGTCAAATAATAAGTCCAGAAATATGGGAAGAAAGCTTACAACATATACATTAACTGTTCTTTAAATGCTAAACATGCTCTTATACAGTTTAAAATTTTACATAGATTACATTATTCTAAATCTAAATTACATAATATATTTCCAAAACTATCACCTATATGTGATAAATGTCAAATCTTAGAAGCAACTTTGTCACATTCATTTACTAATTGTACGAAGATTCTAGAATATTGGAATGAAATATTTAAGATAGTCTCGAAAGTTTATTAATATTACTATGATTCATGACCCAAAGTTAATCATCCTTGGAATACCGGAAACGGAACAAATAATTACAAGGAATCAAAGAACTTTTATCGACTATTCTTTAATAATTGGGAAAAAATTAATATTAAAATTTTGGAAAGGCCCTGTATCCCCAACAATTAAAATGTGGAATACAGAAATGACGGAGACACTTCACTTGGAGAGATTGAGACTTGTCCTTATGGACAGGTTAGATCTCTTCAAGGGGATATGGTCTCCCTATATTAAATATCTACAGGGTCACAATGGTTCGGCGCAGGGACTTGACTGAGGCCTGAATATCTGAATGGATGAAGAAAATACATATAATAAATCATGAATGTATCTCCAAGAATGGATTATTTAGTAATACTTCAATCACCATCAAACTTTTCACATTTTCTTTTCTATTTTCTATTCTCTTTCTCTATCTTCCTATCTTTAATTAAGGAAAAAAATATAGAAAACATATTATATAAATTTTTTAATATGTACACACTTATTTCTGTTCGTAATGAAAAGATTATAGATGTCCTTAAACTTGTAATTATATAAAACTATGTATTTTCAATTATACAATAATTTATGAAATATAAAGTTAACAATAATACAAACATTATTAATATTTTGATAACATTATGAATATCATAAAACTTTGTTTAAGATTGGGTATTACGTAGTTATATTAGCGGGGATTTCTATTTGGTAATTAGAAGAATATCTATGATATGAGAAATCTGAGTGTATTGCTTATTTTAGGAATATACTACATATACTCCCAATTATATAAAATAAATAACCACGAAATGTATAATGGATAATATTACAATTAACATAAATAGTATTAATCGATAATCAATATGATATAATTTTGTATATTACACAACTCTCAATGTCGTATAAGAGTGTACTCGGTATATATTGTTTCTACAATAAAAAAATAAAAAAAATAAAAATAAAAAAAAAAATAAAAAAATTATGTCGCTGAACGGACATGAATCTTAAATGATAAATCGGTATGAAACATTTTTTTAAAATCTATATTTGCTGCAAGAATTGTTGTACCTTGTTACATTATAAAATAGTCAAATTGTTGTACCTTGTACGTCTCCGGGGACAGGATTGGTCCGACACCTTGTCAGTCATCGACAAAGGTCAACAATCCATCACATAACTGCCTCTGTGTCAATTGAAGCAGCTTGGAACCACTGCCACCATTTTACAAACGCAAGCTCAAGCTCCCCCCCTACCCTCCCGTCTACCCGCCCCCCCCACACCCTCCTGTCTCCCCCCACCTGGTAATGTGATGGACACGGGGTTCTGGACCAATCGCTGACCTTTGTCGATGACTGACAAGGTGTCGGACCAATCCTGTCCCCGGAGACGTCACGTCCGTCAGCGTCATGTCCGTTCGGTATCATGGTTTTTTGTTGTCATGTCCGTTCGGCAGCTTTTCGATGTCATGTCCATTCGGCAGCTTTTCGATGTCATGTCCATTCGGCGTCTTGTCCTTTCGGCGTCGTGTCTGTTTACCTTCATATCCTTTTGGCGTCGTTTTCGTTCGGCTTTGTTTCCTTTCAGCGTCATGTCCATTCGGTATCTTGGCTATTTGGCGTGATGTAAGTTTGGCATCTTGGCTTCGGCTTCTTGGCTTCGGTTTCTCCTCCTCCAACGTCCTATCCACTGACGATTCACCAGACATTGCATTGGGATAGATCAGTCCAGTTATGAAGAGAGATTGGGGAGGTTAGTTTGTTCACCCTGAAGCAGAGGAAGCAGAGGGAACGTGGTTGAAGCATACAAAATTAAGAGGGGTACCGAGACATCGAACTGCAGGAACATTTTAGCCATATCAGAGGAAGTTAAAATTAGATTATTTATAGGTAAGGGGAAATGATTTGAGGGGAAACTTCTTCATCCAGAGAGTGATAGTAACTGAAATGCACAGCCTGAGATAATAATTGAAGCTGATCTGGTGGCAACATTTAAAAAATGTCTAGGTTGACCAGTTGAATCACATTGGCAAAGAAGGCTATTGACCAAATGCTAAAAAAATTGATTAATATGAAAGGGTGCCCACTGGTCAGTGTGGACAAGTCGGGATAAATGACCTGTTTCCGTGCCTTAAAAATCTATGATTATTCTGATTCTAATTGGAAGCCATTATTTACACATTATTATCTGCCAAATAAAAGTACATTTCTTCCCCAAATATCTTTTTAAATGATTGTCCATAATGTACCACACCTTAAATTGAAATTGATTGCTTTAAATGACTCCTTTATTGAGCCAGACAGCCTGTTGCAATTGAGTACACAGCAGTACCATGGTGTGTTTCAATCCTTACTTTCTATGGTAAGTTAAATGGTTAATGTGAAAATCATTCAAACTAACAAGGGGATGGAGGGCAAAGTGCCATCAGTATAAAGCTACTGGCAGATCAACATTAATGACTAGCAAGATTGGACATTTTACAAGATACAGGTACATCTTGCAATTCCCTGAGCAAGCTGGCTAATTCCTATATTCACAACAGTGGCATCAGTAACACGCTGATACTGTCCAAGCATGATCTCATCTATTTAATTGACTAGTGTTTAGAGTTAAATGTGCTGATGTTATGTTCTTGTCTTTTTAGTACATACACCTGAAACATAACAGTTAGTCCCAATCCAATAGTTAAAGGCTTGTGGCATTAAATAAGGAAATAAAATAATGCAAAATGCCATGTTTTCACAGTGTACTCATGCTAACAGAGCAGTGCACAGTATTAATGCCCTTCATAAAGTTGTCTCCATTTTATCATAAGGTGATTCATCAATTCCAGTAAGCAATCTTTCTCTTAGTCTTGCACTTGTAGGGATAACAGATGCAGAACCGAACATAAAATCCATCTGTGTTGTTCAGAATAGCAATCTCAGATGTCACACATTAGAAAGAGCATACAGTACTTCATGGCTGCAACAAATGCTTGAAGAACACCTCAACAAGACAAGTACCACAGAGATCTCAGCAAGAATGATTTTTGGAAGGATAAAAGTAGATAAAAAATGAGTGGTGTGTTAAGTAGACGGACATTAATGGAAGTCAATTTTGGTTAAAACTGCTAGACTTAAAGTCCTGTCTCATGGTGCAAGTCCACCCATGAGTGACCCCAAGTGAAAGAAAAAAAAAACAGACTCGTGGTTATGTATGAGATTCCAAGTTTATGTTCAAGTGTTTAACCGAGTTCCCACGGCTATGTCATTTCTGCGATGTTCCAAGTTCCTCTCCCGAGTTACCGAGTTCCTCTCCCGTTACTCTTGAGCCAACCGTGAATAAAGGTATGTTTTAATAAGCAACAGTGTTAAAGAAGACATCTCCATCCTGCGGCTTTGAGTTAAAGATAGAATTCAGCGCGGCCGCATCTATTGATATGACCTACAAAGAGAAAATGCGCACCCTCCAGTGCCAGAGTAGTTATACGTATGATTTGTTTGAAACACACATCACGTAGTTAGAAGACCAGCGGGCGAAGGTTTGTTATATTTTAATTGAATTTACTACCACATCTACGGGAGATTAAATCTTTGAATGTGGACGGATGTCTCCGTGCCTTCTCGTTTTAAGTGGAATATATTTTTAGTTGCCTTTCAAGCCGGGTTCTGTTCTTTCACATCAGTTGCACATCAGATTGTTGGGAGACGGAGCTCAGGGTTTGCCTCCTGAGCTGCTTTGGTGCCCAGGCGTGAGTTGAGGTGGAGGGAGGTTGGGGGGGTGCGCGGGCGTCATTAATCTGTCTGGGTGACAAGGCTCTTGGGTTAGGCTGGGATCATTCTCTGCGGGAAGACAAGTGCGGAAGACAAGTGTAGGAGAGGTGTACTGACTGTGTGGGCAGACACTTTGGTAGTGATTGCCCACCAGTCTCAAAAGTCGCTGTGTCTCCCTGTCCCTGGGATAGCAGGGGGCGATAGCACAATAACCCCCTCCCCGCCAACACGAAGGGCAATGATCCCAAGGCTTTATTGGAAGGCAGACGCAACAAGCTGGAGTAACAATGCGAGCCAGGTAACATACCTGGAGAACGTGGATAGGTGATATTTCGGATAAGGGCTCGTCTTCTGAAGCAGGATCTCGACCCGAAATGTCACAAGTGTAGGAGAGGTGTACTGACTGTGTGGGCAGACACTTTGGTAGTGATTGCCCACCAGTCTCAAAAGCTGCTGTGTCTCCCTGTCCCTGGGATAGCAGGGGGCGATGGCACAATAACCCCCTCCCCCTCCATGCCAACACGAAGGCAATGATCCCAAGGCTTTAGATGGGATGCAGACGCAACAAACTGGAGTAACAACGCGAGCCAGGTAACATCTCTGGAGAACGTGGATAGGTGATGTTTCGGATAAGGGCTCATCTTCTGAAGAAGGATTTCAACCCGAAATGTCACCTATTCCTTCTCGCCAGAGTTGCTGCCTGACCCGCCAAGTTACTCCAGCATTTTGTGTTGGGCATCAAACAAACCCTCGTCCAGTCACTCTGCTCGATTTCCAGATCGGCTAATTATACATTTGTTCCCCTGATTACCCCACCCCTCTCCTCACTTCTACCGCAGTTGCACTTACATAACTGTAACTTTGACTTAATAATTACTATACTGACTAATCTATTTATTTTAAATGCCAAGCAACATATTTCCTACTGCTTCCCCTAATTTCCATCCCTCGAGAAAGGGTTGAAGCATTAACTTATCACAAAGGGTCACAAAGTGTTGGAATAACTCAACGGGTCAGGCAGCATCTCTGGAGAAAATCGATAGTTGACGTTTCGGGTCGGGACTCTTCTTCAGGACCTTTAGTTTAGTTTAGATACAATGTGGAAACAGGCCCTTCGGCACACAGATCCCATGCTGACCACAATCACTCGGACACTAGTTCTATCCTACACACTGCGGGATAATTGACAGACGACAATTAGCATACAAACCTGCACATCTTTGGAATGTGGGAGGAAACTGGAGCACCCGGAAAAAATCTACGTGGTCACTGGGAGAACGTGCACACTCCATATGGACAGCACCAGTCGTCAGGATTGAACTCGGGTCTCTGGGGCTGTGAGGCAGCAACTCTACTGCTGCGCTGCCAATGTGACATTTCAAGTTTGAGAATGAAGTTAGCCACTTACTATTCCCATTCTCTGCCCAGCGTGGCAAATCATGAATTGCCAAGACACAAGGCGCTGTAGATGTTGGTTTCTTTTTTACAAATCACGAATTCAAAGTTATTCAAGAATAATGTAGTGTGGTTCGTTGGATTTGTCCATACTCAACTTAAAATTGTCCATAATCTATAACTTAAAGTTTTTTTAAAGCATTTAGTGAAACTACAGATTGTGTTCTGTTTAGGTTCAGTTTCCTGGGTCCAACTCAGAGAAAGTCTCCCCCCTTTCCAGGGTTAATTGCTGCACTGTTTATAATGCTCTCTGCATTATTAAGTCCTCGACAGTGAAGCCCATGGGCAATCACTACCAAAGTGTCTGCTCACACACTCAGTACACTTGTCTCCTGTACTAAGTCAACCCCCCCCCCCCCACCCACATTTCCCTCCCAACTGCAGTCCCATCCCGACCTCCTGGGAAACTGAAGGGAGCGACAATCAACTGCCACAGATGCAAATAATGTCATACACAAGAAAGGGCAGATGCTGGTTGACAAAAAGTGAACACATGGTGCTGGAGAAATTTGGAAATGTCATCCCGTCACCCATTCCTTCTCTCCAGAGATGCTGCCTGCCCGCTGAGTTAAAGAGTGCCCACGGTAGACTCAGCAGTCACTAAGGTAAACACACGGGCCACTATGTTATTACAACGAGTTTAAATGTTTCATTTTTTAACTTGAACAGTAAATTTGACTCGTGGAAAACCTCAAACATGTTTGAATTTTTTCACGAGTTAACAAGTTTCACGGGTACCTGCCATTAGTGCCACGAGTCGCTAAGTTGCGTGCGCGAGTTCAGACGTTCCCTCTACGTTAATTGTACTTGATTACCGCGAGTGAAAACTCGTGGTCCCCGTGGGTCAACTCGCACCATGAGACAGGGCTTTTAGCATTCAGGAACTGATTAGCCATGAACCAATTTATGAGGATTCCTAGCACACTTCCATCAAACAAAATAGTATGTCTCTGCAATACAATGCAATAGCCCTAGACTCTTCAGAACATCTGGCACCAAGCCACACAAGGAGGTGCAAGGAATAATGACCAAAACCTTGGTCAAGGAGGTATGTAACACTGGAAATATTAAAGAAAGAAGGAGGCGTGGGGAAACAGGAAGGTTTTGGGAAGAGAATTCCAGAGATGTGGGCTTAGCCAACTGTTGGTTTGGAGCCCTTGTAATAACCATGTCAGGTTATACACTGTTTATTTAGAATAAACAACTACAAGATCTCACTTGAGAGTTCACTTCAGACTGCGGAGTGCAGTAGATCGCGACGCTAATAAGCTAGTGGGCGTAACTACAATTGCATGACTCATAACATGAGCCACTGATCTGCATCCCCCCTCTTAAAGAATCAATAACACTGTATACCCATAACTAAGCAAAGCAAAATCACAACCGTTGACAGACGTATGTAAAGTCAAACATTGTCCGGATACTTCACGACTGGCCTGCTAACACGACCGGCACGTGTACGATAGAGGCTATCTCTATTCCCCTTCTCTGGGGACAGAGTTGGTGATTTCATCGCCGTGGGGGAGTGGACCAACGCCTCTGGGGTCGGAGCAGGAGACTGTGGCACAGGCGAAGATGGGACAGATAGAGGAACTGTCACAGGCATGGATTGTTGTGCTGGCAAGAGCATACGAGGGTCACCAGATGCAGATTGAAATGAACTTGTACGATCCAGATAATAAGGAGGAGGGATTGGATCCTTCACAGGCAGAAGATGTTGTCTGTTCCGTCGGTAGGTGCCGCCATCGGATCTAACAATGTAGGAGCGTGGCTCCGAAGCTAGACCAGAAATCACCCCATCACTGTCATGGCCTTTGTCAGTCTGTAAACAGACCACCTGTCCTTTGGTCAATGGCAGCAGAAGCCTGCTCGTCTTGTCGAACCACGTTTTTGAATGTACACAAAAGGCTGGAGAAACTCAGCGGGTGCAGCAGCATCTAAGGAGCGAAGGAGATAGGCAACGTTTCGGGCCGAAACCCTTCTTCAGACTTTTTTTGAATGTCATGCTTCTGTCGTAACCTGGTTTGAATATCCTCAGGTGGAAAGACATGTTTGTTCTGCGACGGAAAATGGGGCACGGGTCTGCCTTGACAATAATCGTTGAGCAGGGGAATCCAAGGCATGGTCACGGGGAATGTTGTGTAAGTTGAGAAAATCCAGGAATATGTCAGATTTGGCCCTGTGAGAGCGCTCCATGAGTTGTTTCGCACTTCGGACAGCCCGTTCAGCCAGCCCATTAGACTGTGGATACTCAGGGCTGCTGGTGATGTGGTGAAAATTCCAGCGTCTGGCAAACTCTCTGAATTGTTGGCTAGTGAACTGGCTGCCATAGACAGTCAACAGCTTGCCTGGAGATCCATGGATTGAAAAATGACGAGATAATTTCAAAATCACGCCGCTGGAAGTGGGGCTGCTGAGAAAATGAATGTCGAACCACCCTGAATATGAATCCACGAGCACCAGGTACTGCTTGCCGTGCCACTCAAATAAATCAGCTACCACTGTAGACCATTGGAGCACAGGTACAGGATGTGGCAGAAGTGGTTGCTTTTGTTGATGTATTCAGCCATGCCAGGCCAGTAAAACATGCTTTTCGCTGGTTCCGTTTTTCAGGCCATCCTTGGTAAATATATGGCCTAGGTATTTTACCTCATTCACACTGAATTTGCATTTTCTGAGGTTGAGTTTGAGATGGATGGCCTCGGCACGCTTCAATACTTTTGTCAGATTGGCGTCATGTTCCTCGATAGTTTTCCCAACAATGAGCATATCGTCCACTACGATGGAGCAAGGGTATCCAGAAAATAATTGCTCCATGGTTTGTTGAAACAGTTCATTGGCAGGACTTATACCAAAGAGCATTCTCAAAAGATTATATCGTCCAAACAGTGTACTGAAAGTTGTCAGCTTGAATGAATTCTTGGCATCTAGCACTGTGAATCCAGTTGCATCGGCCATCTGTGCCGCAATCTCGTCCACTGAACGCATCGGATAATGTGGTCTCTTAATTGCTGTATTTGAATCCTTGGGGTTAATACAAATCCGTATCTTGTCTTTATTCTTCTTAGTAGTGTTTGAGGAGACCCAGTCTGAGGGTTCAGTTACGGGAGTAATCACACCAAGAGCCACCATTCTGTTCACTTTGTACTTGATCCCGCATAGCATGAGGAATCCTGTGAACTGGACGAACAACTGGGATTGCCCCAGGGTCAATAGTAATCGTGCATCTGGCAGGCAAGTCCTTGTGTTGTGTTAAAATGTGATGTGTGATAACACTGTATAACCATAACTAAGCAAAGCAAAAATCACAACCGATGACAGACGTATGTAGAATCAAACATAGTCCGGATACTTCACGACCGGCACGTGTACGATAAAGGCCATCTCCATTCCAATTGGAGGCGTGGGTTCGTATCCCACTTTTGACACCATGTTGGTTTGGAGTCCTTGTAATAATAAAGAACTCACACCATGTCAGGTTATACACTGTTTATTTAGAATAAACAACTAGAAGATCTCACTTGAGAGTTCACTTCAGACTGCGGAGTGCTGTCGACTGCAACGCTAATAAGCTAGTGGGCGTATCTGCAAAAGCATGACTCATAACACGAGCCACTAATCTACACCAACTGAAGCTTTAGTTTGTTAACGAAGAAACTGCAGATGCTGGAGAATCGAGGGTTACACAAAAAGCTGGAGAAACTCAGCGGGTGCAGCAGCATCTAAGGAGCGAAGGAGATAGGCGACGTTTCGGGTCGAGACCCTTCTTCAGACCTTCTTCGGGTCGAGACCCTTCTTCAAGCTTTAGTTTAGTTGTTTTGTTTAGAAATACATTATGGAAACACCAAGTCCATGCTGACCATTGATGACTCACTCATAATAGTTCTATGTTACCCTTTCTTCTCATCCACTCCCTACACATTAGGAGGAATTAGGAGGCCAATTAACCTAAAAACCTGCATGTCTTTGGGATGTGGGAGGAAACCAGAGCACCTGGAGAAAACCCATGCAGTCACAGGGAGAATGTGCAAACTCCTTCGAGACAGTTCTCGAGATCAGAATTGAACTCTGGTTTCTGGCGTTCTGATGCAGCAGCTCTACCAGCTGCATGCTTTTTTTCTCCCCTTCATAACCCATCCTTGAGTCTCCCATTCCCCTTTTTTCCCTCCAACTCAAATCAGAAGAAGGGACCTGAACTGAATGCGTCCTGCCTATAGATGAACTTGCAAAGTGCAACCCCTGTTGATCACTCTGTTATATAAATGAAGAATACAATTTTTGAGATCAACTCCAGCAATCCATACTAAAAAAAAAAAAAAGATATGTGTGTTCTGATTTGATATCAAATTAAACAGTGTTGTTTCCTAAGGGGCTATCCCATTGCGACGACCTAATCCACAAGTTCAGAAGAGTTTGTCCTTGACTCCACTTGCAGCATGGTCGACACGAGGTCCTAGGAGGTCTTTGTAACTCCCCTTCAAGCTAGAGAGTGGTCGTACTCGTACTAGGTTGTGGCGTTTTTTTAAACATGCTGAAAAATGCCCGCGAGTAAAAAAAGGTCGCCATGAAAAAATCTATAATTTTTACTCGTAGGTTTAGTGTTGGCATGTTATTCGTAGGTAATCGAGGGTACTCAAAGGTAATCAAAGGTAATCAGAGATAGTCTTCAACATAGTCGATGGGAGGTCAAAGGAGATCGAAGGAGGTCGTCTTCACTCTTCACTATTTGGTGTCCAATTTTCCCGAAGCTAGTTGAAACTCGTCTTCAACATAGTCGTAGGAGGTTGAAGGAGTTCTTCCACATAGTCGAAGGAGGTGTTCAACATGACATTTTTTAAAACTCTCCTAAACTCGCCAATTAGTTCGCCACCGTGGGACAGACCCTCTATGCTGTACCAATATTTAGCATCTTCCAATCTCAGCCCATCAACAAATGTTCAGAATAGAATCACACATTTTAATAGATCTGATACAAGTTTCCAACTCAATTTTTCTCATTGTCATTTTTTTCTCAGATAAATCCCACTGCATTACAAATCAACAACAGCTGTTAGTTTCATATTACATCTCCGATCCTCTGGTTGTCAGGTACCATTGACTTGGTTTACAAGAGGCTCTGCCTTGAAAGCGCATGCATCAGAAACAGAATCACACTTTATTCACCAAGTAGGTTTTACAACATACGAGGAATTTCATTGGCCAGGTCAGTCATACAATTAAAAACAACAGATCAGTCAAAAACACATTTTAACATGAACATCCAACACAGTGACTCCTACACATTCCTCACTCTGATGGAAGGCAAAATAAATTCCAAGTCCTTACCTTACTTCTTCCTCGGTCATGGGCCTCGAGCCCCCGTTGACGGGACGACCTTGACACCCGTAGCTGGCGGTGTTTGGACCCTCTGCGTCGAGGCCATCAGGTTCCACATCGGGGGGATGTCAGCTCCCATGCGCTGGGCGATCGAACCTCGCGTCTCGGCTGGTCGAACCTTCTGCGACTTTTGATCTTCCCGACTAGCCACTCCAGAAGACTGCGAACTTGATGGTAAAGTCCGCGGTGGGAGCGATCCCATGCAAGGGATCAGCTCCGATGTTAAGTCCTCACCCTGCGATAGGGCTCAAAGTCAGTCCGAGGAGGCTTCCAGCTCCATCGATGGAAGGCCTCAGAGCACCCGGAGAATGTGATCCGAAAATTAATCACATCTCTGGCAAGGTAAGAATCTGAAAAAAAGTTTCCCCTGATCCCCTCCCCCCACATAAAACAAACCGAAGAACATGTAATATAAAGTGAATTCATCAATAATTCGTGCAGTCCAGACATACATAAAAAGGGCTCATTTACAAAAGAGTGAACAATTGACTTTGTTACTCAATGGGTCTAACTGTTGTGGCTAAGATATAGTAATATTAGTAATAGAAACATTGAAAATAGGTGCAGGAGTAGGCCATTCGGCCGTTCGAGCTTGCACCGCCATTCAATATGATCATGGCTGATCATTCAGTATCCTGTACCTGCCTTCTCTCCATGCCCCCTGATCCCTTTAGCCACAAGGGCCACATCTACCTCTTAAATATAGCCAATGAACTGGCCTCAACTACCTTCTGTGGCAGAGAATTCCAGGGACTCACCACTCTCTGTGTGAAAAATGTTTTCCTCATATCAGTCCTAAAAGAATTCTCCCTTATCCTTAAACTGTGACCCCTTGTTATGGACCAACATTGGGAACAATCTTCCGGCATCAAGCCTGTCCAACCGCTTAAGAATTTTGTAAGCTTCTATAAGATCCCCCCTCAATCTTCTAAATTCTAGCGAGTACAAGCAGAATCCATCCAATCTTTCCTCATATGAAAGTCCTGACATCCCAGGAATCAGTCTGGTAAACCTCCTCTGTACCCTCTCTTTGGCAAGAATGTCTTTCCCCAGATTTGGAGACCAAAACTGTACGCAATACTCCAGGTGTGGTCTCATCAAAACCCTGTACAACTGCAGTAGAACCTCCCTGCTGCTATACTCAAATCCTTTTGCTATGAATGCTAACATACTATTCGCTTTCTTCACTGCCTGCTGCACCTGCATGCCTACTTTCAATGACTGGTGTACCATGACACCCAGATCTCGTTGCTTCTCCCCTTTTCCTAATTGGCCACCATTCAGATAATAGTCTACCCTTCTGTTTTTGCCACCAAAGTGGATAACCTCACATTTATCCACATTATACTGCATCTGCCATGCATTTGCCCACTCACCGAGCCTATCCAAATCATCTTGCAGCCTCCTAACATCCTCCTCACACCTAACACTGCCCCCCAGCTTCGTGTCATCCGCAAACCTTGGAGATGTTGCATTCAATTCCAAGTCATTAATATATATTGTAAATAGCTGGGGTCCCAGCACTGAGCCTTGCGTCACCCCACTAGTCACTGCCTGCCATTCTGAAAAGGACCCGTTTACTCCTAACCTTTGCTTCCTGTCTGCCAGCCAGTTCTCTATCCACATCAATACTGAATCCCCCAATACCGTGTGCTTTAAGTTTGTAAACTAATCTCTTATGTGGGACCTTGTCAAAAGCTCTCTGAAAGTCCAGATATAACACATCCACTGGTTCTCCCTTATCCACTCTACGTTACATCCTCAAAAAATTATATAAGATTTGTCAGACATGAATTACCTTTCGTAATTCTATGCTGACTTTGTCCAATGATTTCATTTGATTTAGGTTAATGAATATCCTAAATGCTGCCCATCATGTCTGACTGGCTGAGTTACTCCAGCACTTTGTATCCTATTAGGTAAACAAAAACCAGGACATTGATTAGGACAACAGCCAGATAGTGGGATCTTGTACGATCTGTGTCATACTTCACATATCATAGTATTAAAATTAACAATTGATCTTGCATGAATTACTACTTGATTCGACATTTCCGTAGGTCTTTGCAAATACCTTTTTTCTTCTCAACTTCACTGCAGAAGGACCTGACTTGAATTTACAATTTGTGCTTCTACAGAGAGATTTTATGACCACTGGAAATAGTTTCCAATAGTGTCCATTTATCCATCCCTTTCTTTATGGGTACAGCATGGAAATAGGCCCTTTGGCCCATCAAAACCTCGCAGAGCACCCATACACTAGTATACTACACACTCTGGACAATTTACAGAAGGTTACACAATCAACCTACAAAACTGCACATCTTCGAGATGCTGGAGGAAACCGGATCACCCAGAGAAAAAACATGTGGTCACAGGGAGAATGTGCAATCTCTGTACAGACAGCATCCGCTGTTGGGATTGAACCCAGGTCTCTGCCGCTGTAAGGCAGCAACTCTACCACTGTGCCACTCTGTTCTCTTTCATTTACTGAAGTCTGTACAGATTGAAGTCATTGATCAAAATTTCCCTTAAATTTAAATTTGAAGAACAAATCCTCTATGTTTTTGCTTCATCATTTATTTTTTGGACACCAAGCATCTCTGAGAATACTATGCCACACACCTTCATTGGCCAAATGACCTTCCTTCGATATGGTAGCCAGTTCATGGCAATTATGGTGTAATTTGAACAAGGTTTATGTAGGTAACTGGAATTTGGGATTATCCACACCACATAAAAACTTTCTCAGAGTTCATTCTAGATATGAATTAACTGATTCAAAACACAATAACGTCTGCATATCCACCAGACAATTTATAGATGCACAGATGCACTTGTAGATTATTTCTAAATCTGAGCACTATTTCTCTGACATCAATGTTCAGAATGTGGGAAATTTCCAAGAGAGAATAGTGACAATGATGAGAAATGCTTTATTGATTTGCTGCAACTCCTGCATAATGGTGTCAGGATGGATCTAATTTATAACTATTGTACAATGGGGATGAATTAGAAACAAATAATCTATAATCTCCAGCCTACATTGTTCTCATTGAAAGCTTCCAGTATACATTGTAGTTTTAAATACATATGCTGTATTAAGCCATGAATGCAACTTAACAATGGAGTACGAAGGATGCTTAACCAAAAGTAGGAAAGTTACGAGTGTAGTCTGAAATTTCTGTAGATTGGTCTTGTCAAGACTCAAAATGCCAGTCAATGTGGAAAATTGTAATCCGCATTAGAGCCTTGAGGACCAGGAAGAATAGCAATAGGTGATTGGGCTGTGAAGAAATACGTTTGTGAACAAATCAATCAATCAATTAATCAATCAGATTTATTCATCACATGCACAATAAAGTGCAGTGAAATAAATTTTGCCAGCAGCGGTTCAATCAAAAAAGAACACACAATACAGAATAAGAATTTAACACAACATCCACCACAGCATTCTTCACTGTGGTGGAAGGCACAACGTACAGTCAGTCCTCCTCCATTGTTCACCCGTGGTCTTGGCCATAAACCTCCGCAAACCATTTGCGCAGCCAGATGTACAGGCCCACTCGTCAGGATGGTAAGTCCTACTGGAGACCGCGGCTTCAGGATGTTGTAGGTCGCAGGCCGGTGGTCGGAGCTTCTCCGGGGATCCCCAGCCAGGGCTCCCGCTCCGGAAGGCAAGTCCATGCTGTGCCCGTGGCTAGAAGCTCCGCGGACCACGGCTTCAGGAAGTTATCGGCCGCGGGCCGGTGGTCAGAGCTCTCCTCCAGTGATCCCTTGCGAGGGTTCCCAGGCTCCGGACACCACGCCCTCGGTTAGAAGCACCGCAGACCACAGAGTGTCAGTCCGCGGGCCAGTGATCGGAGCACTCCCTACTGGCGACCCCCCGTAGGGCTCGCCCAATCCGCGATGAAAAGTCCACGCTGCGCCCGATGCTGAAAATCCGGGCCCGACTCTGGGAAAGGCCGCACCAATCCATGGTGTTAGGCCGCGAGGGAGGCGACATGGAAAAAGTCGCCTCTCCCTGGATGAGGCGACCAAAAGCAGTTCCCCCCCATACCCTGCCTCACCACCCCCCACACAAGGCAGACCAAAAGACATTAAAACACACATTTGGACACACTAAATGGGCTAAATATAATAAGTTCATGTTCATAAGTTCTAGGGGTATAATTAGGCACATCACTATTCAATCATGGCTGTCTATCTTTCCCTCTCAATTGCATTCTCCTGCCTTTGTCACATAACCCCGGCGCTCTTAAGGGACAATCCCACTCAGGCGCCATTTGCGCGTCATTTACGCAACATCCTAAAAATTGGTTGGCGTGTTGTGACGCGCGCATGGCGCGTGGTGAGGCGTGGTTGCATATGCAGTGACGCGCAATGCCCCAGGATTTTGTAATGCTCAAAATCCTCTCTCGCCACCTGCATGATGTATCCCTTGTGCACGCTGACATACTGATGGCGTATGTGTAGCACGTGGTGACGCATGGTTACACACGGTGATGCACTAATATTGCCTGTGCTAAATTATTATGTGTCACCATGCATCATCGTCCATAGCCATGCGCTGCCCGTATGCCGTTGGTATGCCATTTGCATGTCATTTGAGCACCGCACCACGTGAACACCCAGGTATACAATGCACATAATTTGGAAACATTTTCACTGGGCAAATCCTTGCCACGGAGATCGGATTAAGTATGAACGACCTCGCAAATGGCTCCCAAAAAATGCAGGGCCCTCAAATGCACGGTGCAGGACTGTCGTACTTCTAGAGGATTTCCATGCAACTATTGCGCATCAGTCACTACTGGCCTGTTACATAAATGATGCGCATATGACGCCCAAGTGGAACAGGCCCTTTACTAGTCAAGAATCTGTCAAACTCCACCTTAAAAACATCAATGGACTTGACCTCCACAGCATCTGTGGCAATGAATTGCACAGATTCACCACCCTCTGACTAAAGAAATTCCTTCTCATCTCCTTTCCAAAGGTATGTCCTTTTATTCTGAGGCCTCTGTCCCTAGACTCTCCCACTAATGGGATAGCTATTGAATAGCTAATTAATAGCCGGATGAGGTTGGTAAGGTCGTCACAATGTAGGCACATATGAAGGCATCTGGTATCATAAAGTCATTGTGATGCACTCTGATTTAGACCAATGCACAGAGAGATTGAATGGAGTAAATGCTCACATTTATATGAGCAGAACCATAAGTAATCATATCAGTATCTGATCAAATGTCAATGGTTGGCTTTGTTTCAAACTCTGTGAAACCCATTTAAGTCTTTGGAATATTCTCATCAGTGTTCACCTCTAGATGGTTGATTTTGATCAAATAAAGTCATCTTAAACAAACATTTCTAGGTTCTAAGTGGTGTTTTAATCCGTAACAGTAAAAATGGCAATTATCCTTGCAATTAACTTTTCTGCAGTGCCTGACAAAAATCACTAGGGTGCAAATTTCAAATCATTGACCAGGGTCAGATTATAAAGTGATAATTAGTCCTCCTCATTTTTTGATGAACGAAAGGCCAGATTAAGTGAGATTGAGTTAAATTGTGTTCTGAATTGCAGACTTACTTTTGCAAAAAATCAATTTATTTAGAAAAAAACAACTTTCACAAAGGAGAAACTTACACTTCTGTCATGTTTTTGTGTAAGAGGTCAGAGAATCATACAGCACGAAAACAGGCCCTTCTACCCAACTCATCATTGCCGACTAAATGCCCCATCTAAGTAAAACCCCTGTCCCACTTTCACAACCTAATTGGCGACCTCTGCCGAGTTTGCCCTTGAATCATACTCGCAGCATGGTCATCACAAGGTCGTAGGAGGCCTTCGCAACTCTTCCTCATGCTCGTGAGCTGTCTCCGCGTACTTGTGGCCTCAAATAGGTCGTGGCGTTTTTTCTAGCCTGATATAAAATGTCCACGAGTCAAAAAAAAGGTTGGCATGGAAAAAATCTATACTTTTTTCTTGTGGGTAGGTCGTAGTAGGTTGTGATGATAGTCGTAGGTCATCGTAGATAGTCATAGGTAGTCGTAGGTCGGTAACTGGCCCGAGAAAAAAAATGCAAACATGATATCATTTTATCAAGTGATCATATTCCACTCATAGCTAGTCGTGGTTGGTCTTAGGTGTGGAAGACTGAGGTTGAGGGGGCTCATAGGAGGTTGTAGACATACTCGTAGGAGGTTGTAGACATAGTCGTAGGATGTCGTAAACATAGTCATAGGAGGTCTTTTACTTTGGCGAGTCAACACGACCTTGCCATTTTTTTCAACTCATCTAGGGTCTTCTAAACTCATGGATTAGGTCGTCCAAGTGGGACAGGCCCTTAAGTCCCACTTTGGCCTATGGCCCTCTAAACCTTTCCTGTCCATGAAATACCACCAAGCACAAACCTGTGGTACTACAATAATTACAAGTATTAAGCTTTGAAGCTAGTGGCCCTGGAGCCTTATTTAGGCTTGCAAAACAGGTTTATAAGTAGCTCAAAGTGCTGTAATAACATCACTGCTCAAGAACCCAAACTATGTGACAAGGAGTCATTTATTAAAAAAAGGAACAAGTTACTGATGACAGCACCATACAGCCCATAGATGTCCCGACATATCGTATAGCAAATTAAATACCATTCAAATGTAGTCATTTTTGTAATATTCAACTTCATGTGTTGGTTCTCCTTTCCATTGATGTGAAAACCTTACCCATCAACAGAATAGAATTGAATTTAATAGAATTGAATACATTTTATTAGCTAAGTATGTATACATACAAGGAATTTGCCTTGGTGCAATGGTGAATTGTATTATAACCATCATATCCACAACATTTTTTTAGGGCAGCACGGTGGCGCAGCGGCAGATTTGCTGCCTCACAGAGCCAGTGGCCCAGATTGGATCCTGCCTACGGGTGCTTGTCTGTACAGAGTTTGTACCTTCTCCCCGTGACCTGCGTGGGTTTTTTCCAGGACCTCCGGTTTCCTCCCACACTACAAAGGGGTACTGGTTTGTAGGCTAATTGGCTTGGTATAATTGTAAATTGTCCCTAGTGTGTAGGATTGTGCTGGTGCACAGGGATCCCTGGCCGACATGGACCCGATCGGCTGAAGGGCCTGTTTTCACAATGTATTCCTAAACTAAAAACTAAAATAAAATTTGTTTTGCTTTTTCATTACCTTAACATGATTTAGATTTAATTTTTAATATAACTGTACATTACTCCAGGTTCAGTGATATATTTACAAGAACACAGATACCGAACATCTGATAGAATCCAGTAACCCATTTACGTGACTCTCCACTTAATTTCCATAGACCCATTATGAACTATTAAGTGCTATTCAGGATTTTCCCTCATTGGATCTCTCCCTATTTTTCTAAACTACTGTTACATTTATTTATTTATCTAATCCATTTTTGAAATTCACAGTGGAACATTTTTACTGTTGATTCAATAAATTAATTTCAGGTTAAAACCATTCGTATGATGAAATAAATGTTCCATTTCTCTTTTCGTTCTTTTGCTAAAGGGCCTGTCCCACTTTCATGACCTAATTCAGGACCTTTTTTTACTGGTGGACATTTTTCATCAGGCTAGAATATCGCCCAGACCTACTTGATGCCACGAGTACCTACGACTAGCCTCACGACCTACCTACGAACTCCTACAACCTCGTGACGACCATACTGCGAGTACGAGCCAAGGGCAAACTCGGCAGAGGTCATGAATTAGGTCATGAAAGTGGGACAGGCCCTTGATCATCTTGATGATGAAATATATCTATTTTATAAACAAAAATAGGCACTTAAAATAGATAACAGAAAATCTGCACTGAAATCAATTGAGGAAAAACTCTTTGCATCAGATGTAACCTAATGCAAGTTCTTCAAGTGAATTCCCCACCATAAGTGATGGCCTATTTATCCAACACTACTCTTCAACATAGCTGAAGTGCAGTCAGAAAATCACCAAAACTGAGATCTTAAACATTTGCATGCGTATGCTTGGAAATCTTGAGTTTGTGCAAGTGGTTGTGCTTTATTAAATTCTGGATCTCTGTGCTGTTCATGTGAATCCATGACATTTCTTCTCACAAAAAAAGTTCAGAAAACACATAAGGACTTTACCTGGCATGTTTTGTGAAACAAGTCTCAAAATATCATTAAACAGAAGTCCGCAGTGAAAATATAAATGACTGTAAACATTCTGCAGGTCAGGCAGTATCTGTGGAAAATGAGCGAATTTAAGGGCCTGTCCCACTTAGGCAACTTTTTTAGGCGACTGCACTCACCACATGTTCGCCGGTGGTCTCTGGTGAGTTTCCTTCATGGTCAGAGGAGTTCCTGCATTCTGGCAACTTGGCGTGTGGCCTCAGTATGGTCACCGCAAATTTTTCAATGTTGAAACATTTTCTGCGACCAAAAATTGGTTGCCATGGAGAAAATCGATAATTCTGAAGTCGTAGATGCAGTTGTAGTGGGATTGCCATGTAGTTATAGGTATTTGAGATAGTCATAGGTAGTTTTAGTTAATCGCCTTTGTTGACTGGTCATTTTCATTGGCTCATGGGGAAAAAAACATAAGCACGAGTTTTCAGAACCAAGGATAACTGACTGGTAATGTTAAATGCTAACTTCACAGCTGTGTATCTCTGACATTAAAAGTTGTCTGGCTTCTTGAAAGTATCGGCTCCACCCTTGTCCCCCCCACTTTTCCCCTCCCCCCCCTTATATTGGTCAGTCTGATAAAAATGGCAGATTTATTTCCGTAAGGAATGTAAAAAGTTATACAACATATTTTACAATAATCCAGTTATTTCATGATCATCATTACTGATACTATTTTTTTTCATTCCAGATCGATTTAATTACATGAATTTAAATTTCCCAACTGCAGAAATTACATTGTCTCCAGATTAATAGGTCAAATCTTTGGATATTTTTTCAGTAACTTATTCACTATGCTAGCAGATTGGAAGAATTTGTCAAGTTTACCATTTATATCATTCATCATTGCTGGACAAAATAGTTCAAGAAATATTCAGAAATAGATTTAGATTATTTTATTGTATTATACACAAGGGCATGATATAAACCTTGATGCATTATAAAGACAGTTACAGAAATAAATACATCAACAATGTGACACTGCAGAATGGTGCAAAGATTATCGTGCAATGTGACGTAGTACAAAAACTACTGAATTGTAATAACGGAATAACTGAACAAGCAAAATTTAGAGTAAGAGTATGTGGGAGCACTGCCTGAAAAGACATGTGATAGAAATGATTTGATCGGGACTGATTACAGGGAGTATAAGCTGTTCTTAACTCTGGATGTTCAGGCTTTTAAGCTCCTGTGTCTTCTCTCCAAAGTTAGGAGAGAGATAAAAGAGTGGCCAGGATAGCAAGCATCCTTGGTGATATTTTGAGACTTCCTGATGCAATGCTCGGTGAAGATGTATCGGAAGGAAGGAAATGACGAGCTTGTGATTGACGGTATTTAACACATTCTCCAGGTTTAGGGGGTCAAGAGCAGACCAGACTGCGGTGCATCCCATCAGAATACAACGTATCTTGAGAGAATCCTCAAGGACATGCAGAATTTTCCCAGAAGCCTCAAAAAATAAATTCACTGATGCACTGTCTTGAACACCGCATCAATGTTAGGGCTAGGTTAGGTTGCTGGTGATCTGGATGCTTCGAAACTTGAAACTGGCAACCATTTCTACAGCAGCTCCGTTGATCAGAACAGGGTTGTATTGATTACTGCCTAACACCAGGCCAGCCCCTACCACCACCCCTGCCACATTCCCTGCACGTCTTATTTTGGCTTGCCAATGTTAAGAGCTAGGTAGTTATTCTGACACCATAAGACAAGATTCCCAATGCGTTTCATGCGTTTGCCTCATTTTGTTGATCCGACCAACAACAGTGGTATCAGTGGCACACATAAGGATTGAGCGGATGGTTTACTTTGCCATAGAGTCATAGGTGTATAGGGAATAGGGTTTTTGCACACATCCCAGAGGAGCATGAGTTTTGAGGGGCTTGATAAAGGAAATGCCGTTTAGCACTTTATTGTACATTAGGAACATAGGACATAGAAAAGTAGAGCATAGGAACAAGCACTTCAGCCCACAATGTCTGTGTTGAACATAATGCCAAATTACATTGTTCCCTTCTGCCTACACACAATCTATAACCCTCCATTCCAAGCACTGATCCATCAGGACACTACTGGTCACAGTCTGGATACACCTACCCTTTGTATTCTATGGGTAAGCCAGTGTTGGATCCAAACTACCAATTCACCATGTATCCCATGCATCTTAATCTTATGTCTAAGCCTACCGTGAGGGACCTTGTCAAATGCTTTACTAACGTCCCTGTAGATAACATCCACTGCTCTATCATCACCTTCGTAGCCTCCTCAATAACTTCAATCAGGGTTCTATGACATACCTTGCACAAAGCCATGCTGACTGTCCCTAATTAGCCGATTTGCTTCAAAATATGAATAAATCTCAGCACCACCTTCTTCTAAATCTCAAAATGCCTCAACATATTAGTATATCCTGCACTGATCTCACTATCCTCCATGACCTTTTCCTTGGTGAATACCAACTCAAAGTACTTGTTAGTACCTTGCCTACAACCTCTGTCTCAAAGCTTAAATTCCCTACTTTATCCTTGAGTGATTTTACTATCTCCCCAGTCACCCTCTTGATTATATTGTATGTATAAAAAGCCTAGGAATTCTCTTTAATCCTACTTGTCAAGAATATTTCATTGCCACTTTTGGCCCTCATAAATTCCTTGTTCATGTTCTTTCCTGCATTTTTATAGTCCTCAAAGGTCCTGTCTGATTTCATGTTCCTAAATCTTACATATGGTTCCTTTTTCTTATTGACCTAATTTACAACCTCTCTCACTATCCAATATTCCCTTACCTTGCCATCCTTTTCCTTCCCCTTTACTGGAATATGGCAATCGTGAACTTTGATCAGCTGCTTTTTAAACAACTCCCTAGGTCCTGCCTAATAATGTTGCAAGACACAAAATATTGGACTAACTCAGCGGGACGGGTAGAATCTCTGGATAAAAGGAATGTGTGACGTTTCGGGTCGAGACCTGAAACATCGCCCACTCCTTCTATCGAAGGGTCTCGACCCGAAACATCACCAATTCCTTCTATCCAGAGATGCTGAAGGGTCTCGACCCAAAACATCACACATTCCTTCTATCCAGAGAAGCTGCCCGAGTTACTCCAGCATTTTGTGTCTATCTTCGGTTTATACCAGCATCTGCAGTTCCTTCGTACAACATAATAATGTTTGTGATGTGCCATCACACAATTTTGTACTTCCCCCCCCCCCCCCCCCCCCCCCCCCCCCCCCAAGTTCCAGACTTATATTTATTCATAACTATCTTAAAACTTAATGATTTGTGCTCATTATTCCCCAAATGCTCTGCTACTGAATTTTGGTCAGGCTCGTTTCCCAATGTAAGGCACAGTGTCCATGGACCCTTGAGTTGGACTATGCACATTTTGTTTCAAGAAATCCTTTTGGATACACCAGAGAAATGTTGCCCCATTTGCCACTTGCAGTAAGGAGATCCCAGTAAATATTGGGGAAGTTAGTCATCCACTACTACAACATTGTTCCTTTTACAGCTTTTCATAATCTGTTTATATTTCTGTTCCTTTAACTCGTTTTGTTTATTGGGTAGCCTGCATATAATTCCATTGGAGTGATTGAATCATTCTTATTTTTTACCCATATTGTCTCAATGGATGAACCCTTGAGCATGTCCTCTCTGAGTGCAACTGTAACATTCTCTCTGATTCGTGCAATTTCTCCACCTCCTTCGCTGCTCTAGGGCAAAGTCTAAAACATCGGAACCAGGGAATGTTGAGTTGCCAAACCTGTTCCGCTTGCAACTAAATTCAGTAATAACTGCAACATCATAGGTCCATGCACCTTTCCATGCTCCAAGTTCATCTGCTTAACCCATTATACCTTTTGCATTAAAATAAACACGTTACAGCCCATTAATCTTATGTTTTACATTAACTTTTTCCTGCCTGTACTTCCTTATTTGTCATAAACTTTACCTTCCCATCAATCCCTCCACTTGCTTCAGTTCCCACACCCTGCCGCCCAAGTTTAAACATTCCTGAGTAGCACTAGCAAATCTCCCTGTGAGAGCATTGGTTCCCATCCAGTTCAGGTGCAACCCATCCTTCTCATACATGGCCTAACTGCCCTGCAATAGAGCCCAATGATATATATCCATAGCACTCCCTCTTGCACATTTCCCTTAGCCGCATGTTTGACTACATTACCTATTTTAGTTAATTTATTGTTTAGTTTAATTTGGTTTATTGTTATGTGTACCGATGAGCAGTGAAATGCTATTTGGTGTGTGCTATCCAGTCAGCGGAAAGGCTATGCATGATTACAATCAAGCCGTCCACAGTATACTGCTAAAGGATAAAAGAAATAATGTTTGGTGGAAGATTAAGTCCAAAAAAGTCTGATTAAAGATAGTCCAAGGGTCTCCAATGAGATACTGCATTCTAGAATGAGAATAGGATGGTGATAGGATGGTTCAATTGCCTGATAATAGCTGGGAAGAAACTGTTCCTGAATCTGGAGGCAAGTGCTTTCATATATACTGCTTTACTCCCTGAAGTTGATCACTATCTCCTTTGTCTTGCTGACATTGAGAAACAGGTTGTTGCCTTGACACCAAGTTACAAGCCTTTTTTAAAATTTAGTTGGAATCATACTTGGCAGCACAATCATGGGTGTATAAGGAGTAAAAATGGACGGTGATAACACATCTGGTGGAGCACCGGTGTGGAGGATTATCTAGAAGATGGTTTGTTCCCTATCCTAACTGATTTTGGTGCGTTGGTCAGAAAGTCAACGATCCAATTGCAGAGATGAATGTTGACTCCAAGTTCCGCGAGTTGGAGATGAGCTTGCCTCTGGCTAATGGCATGGGTATTAATCATGAGATTACAACCCTGGGGGCCCTATTTCTTTTTTATCTACCATTAAACTCCTTAAATTATGTTTGTATCGCCTCATCTCCCTTGTTACTTGTGTTATTAGTACCAATAAAGACCATGAGCTTTGGATGCTCATCATCATCGTTTGCATCCACTGAAATGCATGCCTGTACCATGGACTATAGAATCCCCTTTCACTATTGCTCACCTGTGTAGATCAGTGTCACTCATGTTACTAGTCATGCTTTGGCATTTACACCCACATGCTTTTACAGTCGTCCTTCCTGCCTGTCCCTTTAGAACAAGAAAGATGTGCCTGCATGAAGTTATATATGCTAAGTCATTAATAATGTCTTTGGACCTTTATCATGGTGCAAGGCTTCAGTTATTACAACAGCAGAAACACAATATGGTGTCAGAGTGTACGGACTCACTCCTTGTTTAATTCTATTGCTTTTATTTTAGTTTATTGTTTTTCAACTGTTTGCAATGGCTTCTGCTTTCAGAAAACCAGAGATCTTGGTGTTTGATGAAGATCTCACAGAACGATGGTGTGTATTTGAAGAGGATTTTTCAATCTACATTGATGCAGCATACCCTACTGCTGATCATGCTGTTTGTGTGTCAATCCTTCTTAATTTGCAGGCACAGAAGCTGCTCATCGTGCCAGAAGATTTCACTATGAACTGGCAAAAGTTAACGCAAATGGTGTCCAGATTCCTGCAGAATCTATCCGTGACCCTGAATGCTTCCTGCGTAAATTCTGTCAATTATGTGAGTTACGGACTAACTTGAGCATTGAACTGTATAGGTTTTTTTCACAGTGCCAGAGACAGGGTGAACCTGTCGAGTTATACGTTAGTGTACTGAAGCATATCACAAGTTGAAGCGATTTTAGAGATATATGCGACGATCTTGTTCATGACCATCTGATCCATGGCATACAAAATGACAAATTACGCGATGAGTTACTGCGGGATGTTGACCGGACCCAAGAGGCTGCTGAAAACTGCTGTCACATTGCTGAAATGACTGATGCTCACATTAAAGTTCTGGGGCATTCCACAGTGTTGGATCATGCCAAGTCCATCCATCTCAAGCTGAATCCTGAAAAAATACTTAGGCCATATATTTATCAAAGACGGTCTAAAAACTGATCCAGTGAAAACTAGTGCTATCAATGAGCTCCCAGCACCCACAGACGCGTTGAGTTTGCAGAGATTCCTTGGCATGGTCAACTATTTGAGCAAATTCATTCCGAGTTTCAGCAAAATATCAGCCCCATTGCGCCAACTTACACACAAATATACTGCTTGGACTTGGCACAAGCAACAACAGAAAGCATTTGACACACATAAGAAACAGATGTCTAGTGCTCCTACTCTGGCATACTTTAACACTTAACTACCGGTTACACCGACTTGCGATTCCTCACAACACAGGCTAAAGCACGGCATGTCTTCAGAATGATGGCAATAAGCCTGTTACCTGTGCCTCATGCACCATGACTGACACAGAACAACAATATGCCCAAATTGAGAAAGAGCTGTTAACGGTTGTTTTCGCCTGCAAGAAATTAAACAATTTCGTCTTTGGTCACACGGTCACAATTGAAACAGACCACTAACCTCTGATCAGCATTTTCAACAAACCAATCCGTGCCTCTCCTGTGCGCCTACAGCGGATGTTGGTACAACTTCAAAAATATGACATTGTCCTGATTCACAAACGCGGTAAGGATATGCACCTGGCCGACACTTTCGTGCGCACCCCGGAAGACCTGCAAGGATCCACCCTCGCCGGATGATGACATTCTGGTAATGACTGTCTTTTATTCCCTCGTCTTGGATGGAGGACTTGTTTGCCCACACTGCTGCTGACAGTACTCTATGGTCGCTTACCTCCGTCATTAAGCGCGGCTGGCCAGACAAGCACTACAACATTCCACTGCCTTTCTTTGCCATCCGTGATGACCTAGTGCTGCAGGATGGCATTATTTTAAAAGGACACATGGCTGTGGTTCCTGCTTCGCTGCACAACCAATATTTTAACGCTGTCCATGCAGGCCACCCAGGCATTGAAGCTACTGTCTTACAGGCAAGAAGCATGTTTTACTGGCCTGGCTTGGCTGAACACATCACCGAGAATGTGGCATCCTGTGCAGTGTGCAACAGTTTGGCGCCTCACCAACAAAAGCAACCACTTCTTTCACAACCGGTACCTGCGTTCCCGTGGTCTACAGTCGCAGCTGACATATTTGTTTGGCATTGCAAGCAGTACCTGGTACACGTTGATTCGTATTCAGGATGGTTTGACATTGATTTTCTTAGCAGCCCCACTTCCAGCAGAGTGATTTCAAAGTTATCTCGCCACTTTTCAGTCCACGGATCTCCGGGCAGATTGCTAACTGACAATGGCAGTCAATTCACCAGCCAACACTTCAAGGAGTTTGCTAGACACTGGAATTTTCACCACACCACCAGCAGCCCTGAATATCCACAGTCTAATGGGCTGGCTGAACGAGCTGTCAAAAGTGCTAAACAGCTCATAGTACGTTCGTTTAGAGCTAAATCCGAAGTATTCTTAGATCTGCTCAACTTACGCAACATGCCCCGTGACCCAGCTCAACATTTATTGTCAAGGCAGACCTGTGCCACAGTGCCTGTAGCGGATCAGGCATTAATTCCACAAGTGATTCCACCTGAGGAGGTTCACTCCAGGTTACAACAGAAGTGTGACATTCAAAAACAATGGTTTGACAAAACAAGTAGGCCACTGCCACCACTGACCAAGGGGCAGGAGATCTGTTTACAGACTAAGAAAGGCCATGACTGTATTGGGGTGATTTCTGGAATTGCTTCAGAGCCACACTCGTATATCATCAGTGCTGATGGCGGCACCTACAGGCATAACAGACAACATATCCTGACTGAATGAACCAGTTCCTCCTCCATATTGTCCAGACTGTACAAGTACACTTCCGTCTGCGTCTAGTGGCACTCCTATGCCTCTACCAGCACAACAAACAATATCTGCAACGGCTGCTCTGCTCATGACGTCTTCGCCTGTGCCACAGTCTCCTGCTTCGTCTCCAGGAATGCTGGTCCAGTCTCCCTCACCTGTGAAGCCACCTGTCCTCTCCCCGGGGGAAAAAACGGAGATGGTCTCTATCGTACACATGCTGGTTGTGTTTGTAGACCAGTTATGAAGTACCCAGACTATGCTCAACTTTCCACCAGTTTATTATCAATTGCTATGCATGCCTTACTTAGTTAATGGGTTGTCATGTTATTGATTCTTTAAGAGGGAGGTTGTAGATCAGTGTCACTCATGTTATGAGCTATTCTTTAGTAGTTATGCCCACTTGCTTTTACAGTAGTCCTCCCTTTAGAATTAGAAAGACATGCTAGCATGAAGTTATATATGCTATGTTGTTAATAAAGTATTTGGGCCTTTATCATGGTGTAAGGCTTCAGTTATTACAACAGCCAAAACACAACCACCTGGACTTAGCCCTTCCCAACAGAGCCAGGCATGGTGCCACTATTCTGGCACCTGCTGGTGCTATTATTTACTGTTGAGTCATCGCCACCAAGAGTATCCAAAATGGTGTACTTGTTTGAGAGGAAGATCACCATAGAAGACATTTACATTACTTGCTCGCCTGGTGGATGCCCATTTATCTGGCTGAATCTCTGGTGTAGCTTTGAACCACATAGACTTGGGGGCATTGCACTATTGTATTTGCACTATTATTATTTTATTTATATATTACAGAGCACTACTGCATGTTTACATATCTGTCATGCTGCTGCCCCCAGTAAGAATTTAATTGTTCTGATTTGGGAATTGTTCTGTTTTGGGAACAACACACTCTTGATTTTCAATTATCTTTAGTATTCATCAAATCCTACAGTTGGACCTTACAAAAACACTTTGACCTCAAAGTAGACCCTCTCAAACTGGCCGCTCGGCTACAGCCCGACTTTGTTTTCGCTTACTGCAAAGTCTGTTTCTCCTTACAAGTCCTCACCTGCAGCAGAACAGTTAAAGCCCTTTAATCTGTTAATTCTATCTGACCTCATCTACTGCTTAGGAAGCCTGGAGCTACATGCAGATAGGTACCCCAAGACTATGGTCCAGAAGTTTAGAGAAGAGCTTACTCATGATTATAGTGTTAAAAAATGAACTGCAATTGATGAATAGCATTCTGATAAAAGGTTTTCATATTGTCAAAGTGATGCAGTGCAAGAGAGTTGGTGTCCTCCATAGACTTATGCTTCCTATCATCATTTAATTTTGTTATTTTAAGGGATTTCCTTTGTAATAATCTCTAGCTCCTATTCCATTGTTTAAAAAAAAATCTCCTTAATTTTAAGTCATTTCAAAATGTAGATTGGTAAACAAAACACAGTATAGAAGAATAGTGAAGATGTTGAATACCCGTCAATAAAAATAGATTCAGGGAGGTTCACATAAAAATGGAATTACATGCAGAAGTTTCTACTTTCTCACCCAAAAATAATTGTTAAATGCTTCTTTGCTCTGAACCTAATTAGGTAATGTTCTGGTAGTACTATATTAAGAAGAAATAAACCAGTTTAATGCTAGAAAATATAGAACATACAAAACATAGAAAAATAGGTGCAGGAGTAGGCCATTTGCCTTCCCGAGCCCCCATTCGCTGTGATGGTATTTCAATCTCAGACACAGAGGCCGACGTCAGGAAATCCTTCAGAGGGGTGAACCCTCGAAAAGCATCTGGACCTGATGGCATACCTGGTCGTGTTCTAAAAACCTGTGCAGACCAACTGGCTGGAGTTTTTACAGACATTTTCAACCTGTCACTTCTGAGGTCTGAGGTTCCCACCTGCCACAAAAGGGCATCAATAATACCGGTGCCCAAGAAGAGCAAGGTGACGTGCCTCAATGACTATCGACCTGTGGCACTAATGCCTGTGGTGATGAAGTGCTTCGAGGTTGATCATGGCGCAAATCAACTCCTACCTCGACAAAAACCTGGACCCACTGCAGTTCGCTTACCGCCACAACAGATCAACGGTGGACGCAATCTCGCTGGCCCTCCACTCCACTCTGGACAACAAAAAAATATGTCTGGCTGTTATTCATTGACTACAGCTCGGCATTTAACACAATCATCCCCTCCAAGCTGGTTACCAAACTCGCAGAACTGAGTCTCTGCGCATCCCTCTGCAATTGGATCCTCAACTTCCTCATTCACAGACCACAGTCTGTTCGTATTGGTGGAAATGTGTCAGACTCGATAACAATCAGCACGGGAGTACCTCAAGGCTGCGTGCTCAGCCCCCTGCTGTATACTCATGATTGCGTAGCCAGTCATAGTGCGAACTCCATCATCAAGTTCGCTGACGACACCACTGTGGGACGTATCACTGATGGGGATGAGTCGGAGTAGAGAAGAGAGATCGAGCAACTGTCCATATGGTGCCAGCACAATAACCTGGCCCTCAACACCAGCAAAACCAAGGAACTGATTGTGGACTTTGGAAGGAGTAGGATGGGGACCCACAGTCCTGTTTATATCAATGGGTCGATGGTTGAAAGGGTCATGAGCTTCAAATTCCTGGGTGTGCACATCTGTGAAGATCTTTCCTGGTCCGAGAACACAGATGCAATTATTAAGAAAGCTCATCAGCGCCTCTACTTCCTGAGAAGATTACGGAGAGTCAGTCTGTCAAGGAGGACTCTCTCTAACTTCTACAGGTGCACAGTAGAGAGCTTGCTGACTGGTTGCATCGTGGATTGGTTCGACAACTTGAGCGCCCTGGAGAGGAAAAAATTACAAAAAGTAGTAAACACTGCCCAGTCCATCACCGGCTCTGACCTTCCTTCCATCAAGGGGATCTACCACAGTCGCTGCCTCAAAAAGGCTGGCAGCATCATCAAGGACCCATACCACCCTGGCCACGCACTCATCTCCCTGCTACCTTTGGGTAGAAGGTACAGGAGCCTGAGAACTGCAACGACCCGGTTCAGAAATAGCTACTTCCCCACAGCCATCAGGCTATTAAACCTGGCTCGGGCAAAACTCTGAACATTAATACCCCTCCATCTGTTATTTGCACTTTATTAATTAATGTGTGTATTTAAGTATATAATTGTAGTCAATGCCTACTATGTTCTGTTGTGCTATACATAGAAAGAATTTCATTGTCCTTTCAGGGACACATGACAATAAACTCTTTTGACTCTTGAACCAGCATTGCCATTCAATATGATCATCACTAATCATCTAAAATCAGTACCCAGTTCCTGTTTTTTTTTTTTTTTTGTTCCCCCCCCCCCCCCCCCCCCCCCCCCATATCCCTTGATTCCTTTTGCCCCAAGACCTAAATATAACTCCCTCTTGAAAACATCCAGTGAATTGGCCTCCACTGCCTTCTAAGGCAGAGAATTCCACAGATTCACAACTCTCTGGGTGAAGACGTTTTTCCTCTTCTCAGTCTTAAATGGGCTACCCCTTATTCTTAAACTGTGACCCCTGGACTTCAACATCAGGAACATTTTTCCTGCATCTAGCCTGCCAATCCTTTAAGAATGTTTTATGTTTTGATAAGATACACGTTCATCTTTCTAAACCCCAGTGAATACAAGCCCAGTCGACCCATTCTTTCACCATATGTCAGTCCTGCCATCCCTGGAATTAACCTACTGAACATACACTGCATTCCCTCAATAACAATTATGTCCTTCCTCAAATTAAAGACCAAAATTGCACACAATCAGTTATCTATCCATTTCAATACCCTACCGCCAACAGCATGTGCTCTAATTTTGTACACTTATATCTTGTGTGGGAACCTTGTCAAAGGATTTTTGAAAGTCCAGATTCACTACATCCACTGGTTCTCCCGTATCCATTTTACTTGTTACATCCTCAAACAAAATCCATATTAGTTCTGCTTAATGCTATCCCTCACCTCCCTACTGCTGCTTGGTGATCTGCACATTCAATTCATCCACCTTATTACAAATGCTCCTCGCATTAAGTCACAAAGCTTTCAGGTTTGTTTTTCTTATCTCCATTTTACTTCTGTCCTCTTTTTACAGTATGTTCCTCTATCTCCTTGCATTGGTTTCCATTCCCCTGCCCTGTTAGTTTAAACGTGGCCCATCTTAAACTCTCTTTTCCGTTAACTGCACACATATGCTTCCAAGTCGTTGACTCCGCTCCCCCACTGCTTAGTTTAAACCCACCCGTGAAGCACAATCAAATCTGCCAGAGTGTCTGTTCCCCTCCAATTAAGCTGCAACCCATACATTTTGTACAGGTCACCCCTGCCCCAGAAGAGATCCCAGTGATCTCAAAATCTAAACCCCTGCACCAATTTCTCAGCCACACATTCAGATCCCAGTCTCCCTGTTCCTACCCTCACTAGGACGAGGTACAGGAAACAACCCAGAGATAACCACCCTAGATGTCCTGTTTTACAGCCTCATACCTAGTTCTCTATACTCATGTTGCAGAACCTCTTTCCTCTTCCTATCAACGTAATTTGTCCCTACATGCACAACTACTTTGGGCTGTTCATCTTTCCTCATGGGGATGCTCTTAAATCGGTCTGAGACATCTTGGACTTTGGCACCAGGGAGGTAACACAACTTCTGTGAGTCTCGCCTGTCACCACCTCTGACAATGGTGTCGCCCACCACTAGGGCTCTGCCTGACGTCTCACCAGTCGAGCCTCAGCAGCAGGTTTCGAGTCACACACCTGTCCACCACTCAAACTGGAAACGTCATCTGCCCCAACAGCTCCCAAGAAGGTGTACCTGTTTTTAAGTGGTACATCCATTGAGGTCTCCTGCAGTAGTTTCATCCCCTTCCTTCCCCTCTCTAACTATGGCACCTCTTGTACTCTTGGAGTGATGACCAGACTGTAGTTCCTGACCAGGAAGCTTTTGTCTTCCTCGATGGGCTGCAGGTCATCCAGCTGCTGCTCCAGTTCTCGAGGAGCTGCATCAGGACCACAGTTCCCACCAGTGTAGTGGTGATTTTCCTTTCTGCAGGTAATCCCTGCACTCTCTCCTTCAACTGCTGCTCCTCTGCCGACCTTGAGGTTAATTGAGAGAGTTTACCTTACAAAAAGCTTCCCACACATGTTCCTGTTTCTCCAAGGTCTGCTGAAACGGTACTAATCTTTTCAACTCATTTTCTTACACCCTTTTTTTTGAATTACATTGTCCTTTTTTTCTTCCAATATCTCCTGGACAACATTGATATTCACAGTTCCCATCCACAGGTGATTAATTTGTGTTTTTGGGTCAATCCTTTGTTCATTCTCTGTTCCCAACCGCTGCCCCCAAACCCCTTCCCCCCACCACCCCCACGTCTCACCCAACGCACACTACCTCTCAAATCTGACTTAAAGTTGTTTTCCGGCTATTTGTCATTCTCCATTCCATTTTGTGCCTGCTGTATCCACTAACTCATCCCAGCTTGTTCCTCAGCCTCTGTTGCTTTCTCAGGGTTTCAGATTCTGTGAAACATAGAAACATAGAAAATAGGTGCAGGAGTAGGCCATTTGACCCTTTGAGGCAGCACCGCCATTCGTTATGATCATGGCTGATCATCCAAAATCAGTACCCCCCCTTACTGCTTTCTTCCCATACCCCTTGATTCAGTTAGCCCTAAGAGCTATAACTAACTCTCTCTTGAATACATCCAGTGAATTGGCCACTGCCTTCTGTGGCAGAGAATTCCACAGATTCCCAACTCTCTGGGTGAAAATGATTTTCCTCATCTCAGTCCTAAATGAAACATCTTACCAGTAAAGGGTCTGTCCCACTTAGGCGAATTTTAGGCGAGTGCAGGAGACTCTGCGTTCACCTCATGATCGCCACATGGTTGCCACATGTTCGCTGGTAGTCTCTGGTGAGTCTCCTTCATGGTCACGAGGAGTTCCCGCATTCTGGAAACTAGTCGCGGCCTCAATATGATCGCAGCAAATTTTTCAACGTCAAACTTTCAACAAAAATTGGTCGCCATGGAGAAAATCAATACTTTTGTGGTCGTAGGTGCAATGGTAGTGGGGCTTCCATGTAGTTGTAGTTAGTCGAGGTGGCCGTACGTAGTTTCAGTTAATCTCCTTGGCTGACTGGGCATTTTCATTGGCTCATTAGGGAAAAAAAATGTAAGCACAAGTTTTCAGAACCAAGGAAAACGGAAATGTTTTAAATGCCTGCCAAATTCACAATTGTGTATCTCTGGCTTATTAAAAGTTGTTGGGCTTCTTAAAAGTGTCTCCACTCCTACTCCCCCACCCATCTCCCCCCCCCTTTCTCTCCCCCCCCTTCTCTCCCCCCTTCCCTCTCCCCCCCCTTTGCTCCCCCCTTCTCTCCCCCCTTCTCTTCCTTTCCCTCTCCCCCCTTTCTCTGGCTTATTAAAAGTTGTTGGGCTTCTTAAAAGTGTCTCCACTCCTACTCCCCCACCCATCTCCCCCCCCCTTTCTCTCCCCCCCCTTCTCTCCCCCCCTTCTCTCCCCCCTTCCCTCTTCCCCCCTTTGCTCCCCCCTTCTCTCCCCCCTTCTCTTCCTTTCCCTCTCCCCCTTTCTCTCTCCCCCGCTTCTCTCCCTCACCTTCTCACCCCCTTTTTTCTCCCCCTCTTTCTCTCTTCCCCTTTTTCTCCCCCCCTTCTCTCCCCCCCTTCTCTCCCCCCCACCTAATATTTTAAGGGGAGTAGGAGGCAACCGTGGCTGACAAGAGAAGTTAGGGATAGAATAAAACTAAAAGAAAAGATGTAGAACAGCAAAGAATAGCCGGAAGCCAGAGGATTGGGAAACTTTCATAGGACAACAGAAGGAAACAAAACGGGCAATACGGGCTGAAAAGATGAAGTATGAAGGGAAGCTGGCAGGAATATAAAGAAGGACAGTAAAAGCTTCTTTAGATATGTTAATGAAAAAAGAATAGCAAAGTCAAATGTGGGTCCCTTGAAGGCAGATACGGGTGAAATTATTATGGGCAACAAGGAAATGGCAGAAGAGTTGAATAGGTACTACGGATCTGTCTTCACTTAAGAAGACACAAACAATCTCCCAAATTTACTGGAGATAAAGTGGGAGTGGCGGCGCTACCCTGGCAGCAGCGGTTCGCCTGTAGTCCGTCTTTTTTGTTGTTGTTGTTGTTGTTGTTGTTGTTATCTTGTCTTGTTTTAGCGTTAATTTGAGTTATTATATAGTGTATGTGTGTGGGAGGGGTGGGAGAAACGTTATTAGTCTCTTCCTTTCGGGGGGGACGTGACTTTTCTCGTCGTATCCCCCGTCTCCGTCTCCGCTGAGGCCTAATGGCGGAGCTGACAGCCTCCAACTGCGACCGACCTCGAGGCTCCGGAGGCAGAGCCAGCCAAGAAGGTCACAGGTAGGTGACCTGTTTTTCCGGACAACAGCTGCGTCCGCTGGACTGGAGGGCGGCAGCTTCGGCAGCTTCGACCGCCCCGGGCCGCGGAGTTGAACCGGCCCGCTCGCGGAGCGCAGTTCACCCGCGGGATTTATTTACATCACCCGGTGCGGTCACAACATTGGAGGCCCGGGTCGCCTCAGCGCAGAGGAAGAGGAAGAACAAGAAGGGAAGAGACAAAGACAAGATTTTTGCCTTCCATCACAGTGAGGAGTTGTTTGGTGAACTCACTGTGGTGGATGTTAAATATGTGTTTATTGTGTGTTTTGTTATTTACTATATGTATGACTGCAGGCAACAAAATTTCGTTCAGACCGCAAGGTCTGAATGACAATAAAGTTTTCCATGATTCCATGAAGATAGAGGATCTAAGGGGGTAGGGGAACTCAAATAATTTTCATTAGGCAAGAAATATTATTGGGTAGGCTAATGGGACTGAAGGATGATAAATCCCCTGGGCCTGATGGTCTGCATCCCAGGGTCCTCAGGGAGGTGGCTCTAGAAATAGTGGACGCATTGATGATCACTTTCCAATGTTCAATTGATTCAGGATCAGTTCCTGTGGATTGGAGGATAGCTAATGTTATCCCGCTTTCAAGAAAGGAGCAAGAGAGAAAACGGGGAATTACAGACCAGTTAGCCTGACCGGTGGTGGGAAAGATGCTGGAGTCAATTATTAAAGAGGTAATAATGGGGCATTTGGGTAGCAGTGAAAGGATTAGCCCAAGTCAACATGGATTTATGAAAGGGAAATCATGCTTGACTAATCTTCTGGAATTTTTTGAGGATGTGACAAGTGAAATGGATGAAGGGGTGCCAGTGGATGTAGTGTATCTAGACTTTCAGAAAGCCTTTGATAAGGTCCCGCACGGGAGACTGGTGACTAAAATTAGAGCACATGGTATTGGGGGTAGGGTGTTGACATGGATAGAAATTGGTTGGCAGACAGGAAGCAAAGAGTAGGAGTGAACGGGTCCTTTTCAGAATGGCAGGTAGTGGCGAGTGGAGTGCCGCAAGGCTCGGTGTTGGGGCCGCAACTGTTTACCATATATATTAATGATTTGGAAGAGTGAATTAGGAGCAACACTAACAAGTTTGCGGATGACACAAAGCTGGGTGGCAGTGTGAACTGTGAAGAGGATGTTAGGAGGTTGCAGGGTGACCTGGACAGGTTGAATGAGTGGGCAGATGCATGGCAGATGCAGTATAATATAGATAAATGTGAGGTTATCCACTTTGAGGGCAAAATCAAGGGGGCAGATTATTATCTCAATGGGGTTAGGTTAGGTAAGGGAGAGGTGCAGCGAGACCTAGTCGTCCTTGTACACCGGTCACTGAAAGTTGGCTTACAAGTACAGCAGGCAGTGAAGAAAGCTAATGGAATGTTGGCCTTCATAACAAGAGGATTTCAGTATAGGAGTAAAGTGGTTCCTCTGCAGTTGTATAGGGCTCTGGTGAGACCACATCTGGAGTATTGTGCACAGTTTTGGTCGCATAATTTGAGGAAGGACATTCTTGTGATTGAGGCAGTGCAGCGTAGGTTCACGAGATGGATCCCTGGGATGGCGGGACTGTCATATGAGGAAAGATTGAAAAGACTAGGCTTGCATTCGCTAGAGTTTAGAAGGATGAGGGGGGATCTTATAGAAACATATAAAATTATAAAAGGACTGGACAAGCTAGATGCAGGAAAAATATTCCCAATGTTGTGCGAGTCCAGAACCAGAGTCCACAGTCTTAGAATAAAGGGGAGGTCATTAATGATATATTAATGATTTGGACGAGGGAATTGAATGCAACATCTCCAAGTTTGCGGATTACACTAAGCTGGGGGGTAGTGTTAGGTGTGAGGAGGATGCTAGGAGGCTGCAAGGTGACTTAGATAGGCTGGGTGAGTGGGCAATGTGATAAATGTGGATAATGTGAGGTTATCCACTTTGGTGGCAAAAACAGGAGGGTAAACTATTATCTGAATGGTGGCAGATTAGGAAAAGGGGAGATGCAACAAGACCTGGGTGTCATGGTACACCAATCATTGAAAGTAGGCATTCAGGTGCAGTAGGCAGTGAAGAAAGCAAATGATATGTTAGCATTTATAGCGAAAGGATTTGAGTATAGGAGCAGGGAGGTTCTATTGCATTTGTACAGGGTTTTGGTGAGACCACACCTGGAGTATTGCGTACAGTTTTGGTCTCCAAATATGAGGAAAGACATTCTTGCCATAGAGGGGCTACAGAGAAGGTTCACCAGACTGATTCCTGGGATGTCAGGACTTTCATATGAGAAAAGATTGGATAGACTCGGCTTGTACTCGCTAGAATTTAGAAGACTGAGAGGGGATCTTATAGAAGCTTACAAACTTCTTTTACAGGCTAGATGCAGGAAGATTGTTTCCGATGTTGGGGAGGTCCAGAACAAGGGGTCACAGTCTAAGGATAAGGGGGAATTCCTTTAGGACCGAGATGAGGAAAACATTTTTCACACAGAGAGTGGTGAGTCTCTGGAATTCTCCGCCACAGAAGGTAGTTGAGGCCAGTTCATTGGCTATATTTAAGAGGGAGTTAGATGTGGCCCTTGTGGCTAAAGGGATCATGGGATATGGAGAAAAGGCAGGTACAGGATACTGAGTTGGACGATCAGCCATGATCATATTGAATGGCGGTGCAGGCTCGAAGGGCTGAATGGCCTACTCCTGCACCTATTTTCTATGTTTCTATGTTTCTATGTAATTTATGACTGAGGTGAGAAAAAACGTTTTCACCTAGAGAGTTGTGAACTTATGGAATTCCCTGCCACAGAGGGCAGTGGAGGCCAAATCACTGGATGGATTTACGAGAGAGTTACAGTGCAACTGTACAGTGCAACTTAATGCAAAAGTATTCATACCCCTTGAACTTTTCCACATTTTGTCACATTACAACCACAAACATAAATGTATTTTATTTGCATTTTATGTGATAGACCAACACAAAGTGGCGCATAATTGTGAAGTGGAAGGAAAATGATACATGGTATTCAAATCCTTTTACAAATAAAAACTGAAAAGTGGCGTGCAAAAGTATTCAGCCCCGTTTACTCTGATACCCCTAAATGAAATCCAGTGCAACCAATTGCCTTCAGAAGTCACCTAATTAGTAAATAGAGTCCACCTATAACCATATAACCATATAACAATTACAGCATGGAAACAGGCCCTCTCGGCCCTTCCAGTCCGTGCCGACCATTTGTTTTCCCCTAGTCCCATCTACCTGCACTCAGACCATACCCCTCCATTCCCTTCACGTCCATATACCTATCCACTTTACTCTTAAATGTTAAAATCGATCCTGCCTCCACCACTTCTGCTGGAAGCTGATTCCACACAGCCACCACCCTCTGAGTAAAGAAGTTCCCCCTCACGTTACCCCGAAACTTCTGTTCCTTAATTCTCATGTCATGCCCTCTTGTTTGAATCTTCCCTACCCTCAATGGGAAAAACGTATCCACGTCAACTCTGTCTATCCCTTTCATCATTTTAAAGACCTCAATCAAGTCCCCCCTTAACCTTCTGCACTCCAAAGAATAAAGACCTAACTTGTTCAACCTTTCTCTGTAACATAGTTGCTGGAACCCTGGCAACATTCTAGTAAATCTCCTCTGTACTCTCTCTATTTTGTTGACATCCTTCCTATAACTAGGCGACTAAAATTGTACACCATACTCCAGAATTGGTCTTACCAATGCCTTGTACAATTTTAACATTACTTCCCTACTCCTATATTCAATGCTCTGATTTATAAAGACCAGCACACCAAAGGCTTTCTTTACTACCCTATCTAAATACGATTCCACCTTCAGGGAACTATGCACAGTTATTCCTATATCACTCTGTTCCACAGCATTCCTCAATTCCCTACCATTTACCATGTACGTCCTATTTTGATTTGTCCTGCCAAGATGTAGCACTTCACACTTATCAGCATTAAACTCCATCTGCCATCTTTCAGCCCACTTTTCCAAATGGCCCAAATCTCTCTGCAGACTTTGAAAATCTACTTCATTATCCACAACACCACCTATCTTAGTATCATCTGCATACTTACTTATCCAATTTTCCACCCCATCATCCAGATCATTGATGTACATGACAAACAACAGTGGACCCAACACAGATCCCTGAGGCACCCCACTGGTCACCGGCTTCCAACCTGACAAACAGCCATCCACCATTACTCTCTGACATCTCCCATTCAGCCACTGTTGAATCCATCTTGCTACTCCGCCATTAACACCCAAAGATTGAACCTTCTTAACCAACCTTCCATGGGGAAACCTTGTCAAAGGCCTTACTGAAATCCATATAGACAATATCCACTGCTTTACCCTCATCAATTTCCCTAGTTACCGCTTCAAAAAATTCAAGAAGGTTTGTCAAACATGACCTTCCAGGCACAAAATCCATGTTGACTGTTCCTGATCAGACCCTGTTTATCCAGATGCTTATATATATTATCTCTAAGTATCCTTTCCATTAATTTGCCCACCACTGACGTCAAACTAATAGGTCTATAATTGCTAGGTTTATTCTTTGAACCCTTTTTAAACAATGGAACAACATGCGCAGTACGCCAATCCTCCGGCACTATTCCCGTTTCTAATGACATTTGAAATATTTGTCATAGCTCCTGCTATTTCTACACTAACTTCCCTCAATGTCCTAGGGAATATCCTGTCAGGACCTGGAGACTTATCCACTTTTATATTTTTCAAAAGTTTCAGTACTTCCTCCTCTTTGAATCTCATAGTTTCCATAGCTACTCTACTTTTTCCTCTTAACTCACAGAGTTCAATATCCTTCTCCTTGGTGAATACCGAAGAAAAGAAATTGTTCAATATCTCCCCCATCTCTTTTGGCTCTGCAGATAGCTGTCCATTCTGGTTCTCTAATGGTCCAATTTTATCCCTCGTTATCCTTTTGCTATTAATATAGCTGTAGAAACCCTTTGGGTTTACTTTCACCTTTCTTGCCAAAGCAACCACATATCTTCTTTTAGCCTTCCTAATTTCTTTCTTAAGATTCTTTTTACATTCTTTATACTCCTCTAGCACCTCATTTACTCCATGCCTCCTATAATTATTGTAGATATCTCTCTTTTTTCGAAACAACTGTCCAATTTCCCTTGACAACCATGGCTCTTTCCAATTTTTACTATTTCCTTTCAACCTAACAGGGACATAAAGATTCTGTACTCTTACAATTTCCCCTTTAAATGTCCTCCATTTCTCTTCTACATCCTTCCCATGAAACAAAGTGTCCCAATTCACTCCTTTAAAATCCTTATGCATTCCCTCAAAGTTAGCCTTTCTCCAATCAAAAATCTCCACCCTAGGTCCAGTTCTGACTCTCTCTATAATTATATTGAAACTAATGGTATTGTGATCACTGGTCCCGAAGTGCTCACCAACGCATACCTCCGTCACCTGACCTGCCTCATTTCCTAACAGGAGGTCCAGCACTGCCCCTTCTCTGGTCGATACCTCTATGTACTGCTGGAAAAAACTATCCTGCACACATTTTACAAACTCCAAACCATCCAGCCCATTTACAGAATGTGTTTCCCAGTGTATTTTTGGAAAATTGAAATCTCCCACAATCACTACCTTGTGCTTACTACTAATATCTGCTATCTCCTTACATATTTGCTCTTCCAATTCACGCTCCCCATTTGGCGGTCTATAATACACCCCTAAAAGTGTTGCTACACCGTTCCCACTTCTCAGTTCCACCCAAATAGCCTCCCTAGACGAGCCCTCTAATCTATCCTGCCAAAGCACTGCTATAATATCTTCTCTGACAAGCAATGCAACACCTCCCCCTCTGGTCCCTCCAATTCTATCACACCTGAAGCAACGAAATCCTGGAATATTTAGTTTCCAATCACAGCCCTCCTGCAACCATGTTTCACTGATTGCCACAACATCATATTTCCAGGTGTCAATCCAGGCTCTAAGTTTGTCCACCTTACTTACAATGCTCCTAGCATTAAAATATACACATTTTAGAAACCCACCATCCCTTATTCTCTGTCTATTATCTTTTTCATCTTTCTCGCCTACATTTTGGATCCGAGTGCTTCCCTTCTCTGCCTCTTGCCCCACACCCTGACCCCTAGCCCCCTCTACCCGAGTCCCTCCCCCCAGCCTTTCTAGTTTAAAATCTCCCCAGTAGCCTTTGCAAATCTCCCTGCCAGGATATTGGTCCCCCTTGGGCTCAAGTGCAACCCGTCCTTTGTGTACAGATCATGCCTTCCCCAAAAGAGGTCCCAGTGATCAAGAAACTTGAATCCCTGCCCACTGCACCAGTCCCTCAGCCATGCATTTATCCTCCACCTCATTTCATTCCTACTCTCACTGTCACGCGGCACAGGCAGTAATCCTGAAATCGTTACCCTTTTGGTCCTTCTCCTTAACTTTCCCCCCAACTCCCTAAATTCTCCCTTCAGGACCTCATCACCTTTTCTGCCTATGTCATTGGTACCTATGTGTACCACAACATCAGGTTTCTCTCCCTCCCTTATCAGAATCTTTTGTACACATTCTGACACATGCGAGACCCTGGCACCAGGGAGGCAAACTACCATCCGGGTCTCCCGACTGCGTCTACAGAATCGTCTATCCGACCCCCTAACTATAGAGTCCCCTATTACAATTGCCCTCCTCTTTTTGCTACCCTTCTGATCATCAGGGCCGGTCTCTGTGCCGGAGGCCCGGCCGCTGTTGCTGCCCCCAGCTAGGCTGTCCCCTCCAATCGTACTCAAACCTGAGTACCTATTTTCCAGGTGTACAGTCACTGGGGTACTCTCTAGCCCCTGCGTCTGCCCCTTGCCCTTCCTAACCGTGACCCACTTGTCTGCCTCCTGTGGTCTGGGAGTGACTACCTCCCTGTAGCTCCTCTCTATTACCTCCTCACTCTCCCTGAGGAGACGGAGGTCATCGAGCTGCTGCTCCAGGTTCCTAACACAGTCCTTTAGGAGCCCCATCTTAACACACCTGGCGCAGATGTGGACGTCTGGAGGGCTATCAGATTCCCTGACCTCCCACATCTGACATCCAGAACAGTACACTGCCCTGGCCTTCATACTGCCCCCCTTACACAGGATACAATATAAAGTACACAACAAACTGCTGGGATCTGACTGCCAATCAGCTGCTTACCCTGGTCCACTTCCCACCAATCAGCGGCTTCCTCAAAAAAACCCACTTCTCCAAATGGAATGTTATGGATTTGGGTAAAAACAAGCCCCGCGCTTGATTTTTAACCTTACCGGTCGGGTGTCGCTCCTCCCCCTCCTTCTCTTCCAACGGCTCCTGTAGGCCTCTGAAAAAACAAGCCCCGCGCTAGATTTTGAAGCATACCGGTCGGGTGTCGCTCCTCCCCCTCCTCCTCTTCCAACGGCTCCTGTGGGCCTCCGAAAGAAAACAAGCCCCGCGCTAGATTTTTAACCTTACCGGTCGGGTGTCGCTCCTCCCCCTCCTTCTCTTCCAACGGCTCCTGTGGGCCTCTGAAAAAAACAAGCCCCGCGCTGGATTGTAAAGCTTACCGGTCGGGTGTCGCTCCTCCCCCTCCTTCTCTTCCAACGGCTCCTGTGGGCCTCTGAAAAAAACAAGCCCCGCGCTTGATTTTTAACCTTACCGGTCGGGTGTCGCTCCTCCCCCTCCTTCTCTTCCAACGGCTCCTGTGGGCCTCACCTGTGTGTAATCTAATCTCAGTATAAATACAGCTGTTCTGTGAAGGCCTCAGAGGTTTGTTAGAGAACATTAGTGAACAAACAATGTTCCTTGGGCATCATGAAGCCCAAGGAACACACCAGACAGGTCAGGGATAAAGTTGTGGAGAAGTTTAAAGCAGGGTTAGGTTATAAAAAAATATCCCAAGCTTTGAACATCTCAAGGAGCACTGTTCAATCCATCATCCGAAAATGGAAAGAGTATGGCACAACTGCAAACCTACCAAGACATGGCCGTCCACCTAAACTGACAAGCCGGGCAAGGAGAGCATTGATCAGAGAAGCAGCCAAGAGGCCCATGGAAAACTCTGGAGGAGCTGCAGAGATCCACAACTCAGGTGGGAGATTCTGTCCACAGGACAAATCGGGCCTTTATGGAAGAGTGGCAAGAAGAAAGCATTGTTGAAACAAAGCCATAAGAAGTCCGATTTGCAGTTTGCCACAAGCCATGTGGGGGACCCAGCAAACATATGGGGGAAGGTGCTCTGGTCTGATCAGACCAAAATTGACGTTTTTGGCATAAATGCAAAACGCTATGTGTTGTGGAAAAGTAATACTGCACATCACCCTGAACACACCATCCCCACTGTGAAACATGGTGGTGGCAGCATCATGCTGTGGGGATGCTTTTCTTCAACAGGGACAGGGAAGCTGGTCAGAGTTGATGGGAATATGGATGGAGCCAAATACAGGGCAATCTTGGAAGAAAACCAGTTAGAGTCTGCAAAAGACTTGAGACTGGGGCAGAGGTTCACCTTCCAGCAGGACAGCAACCCTAAACATACAGCCAGAGCTACAATGGAATGGTTTAGATCAAAGCATATTCATGTGTTAGAATGGCCCAGTTAGTCCAGACCTAAATCCAATTGAGAATCTCTGGCAAGACTTGAAAATTACTGTTCACAGACGCTCGCCATCCAATCCGACTGAGCTTGAGCTATTTTGCAAAGAAGAATGGGCAAAAATTTCAGTCTCTAGATGTGCAAAGCTGAAGGAGACATACCCCAAAAGACTTGCAGCTGTAATTGCAGTGAAAGGTGGTTCGACAAAGTATTGACTCAGGTGGGCTGAATACTTTTGCACGCCACACTTTTCAGTTTTTTATTTGTCATAAAATTTGGAAACCATGTATCATTTTCCTTCCACTTCACAATTGTGCACCACTTTGTGTTGGTCTATCACATAAAATCCCAATAAAATACATTTACGTTTGTGGTTGTAACGTGAGAAAATGTGGAAAAGTTCAAGGGTATGAATACTTTTGCAAGCCACTGTAGATAGAGCTCTAGGGGCTGGTGGAATCAAGGGATATGGGGAGAAGGCAGGCATGGGTTATTGATAGGGGACGATCAGCCATGATCATAATGAATGGCGGTGCTGGCTCGAAGGGCTGAATGCCCTCCTCCTGCACCTAATTTCTATGTTTCTATGTCTCTCCCCCCCTTCACTCCCCCCCCTTCTCTCCCCCCCCCCCCCTCTCTCCCCCCCTCTCTCCCCCCCCTTCTCTCTCTCCCCCCCCTTCTCTCCCCCCCCCCCCCCCTTTAAGCAACTTACCGTACACTGTGCTAGCCGTCTTAACCTTTCTGTTCATCGCAGTGTGTGTCTGTATCACCTTGGCTTTGTAAGGTGTGAATTTGAGATAGCGTTCCCCTGCTTTCTCTGGCCCCGCCTTTGCGTGTGTTTGTGTGTGTTCCTCGCCGGCAGTCCGCTGAAAATTTGCCTATGTGGGACAGGCCCTTAAATATCTACTTCTTCACTTTCTCTCTGTGACATGACATTTTGCGTTCAAACAACTTGCTTTTATGCAATGACATAATTTTTTCTATTGTCTCGATGACAGTTGCCCTTCACTGGGCTATGCACTAAATGAAATATTGCAATGAAGGGTAGGTGTGAAAGCACGATTTTCAAATTAAAGTTTTGACTTTGTGATAATACCATGGGATTTGAGATACCACATTAGCAATTTTTGCTAATATTTGTCACTTTCAAAATACCCTTCCACAGTACAATCATTGTTAATATTTCTTCTTGTTAGCTGGCAGCAGAGCAAAATAAATATAAAAGCTCTCACGGATCTGTTGTTTGGTGCTGAGTGTTACCCATTAATTTTGAAATTTTTTCAGTGAATTATAGCTCCAGAACACATCTGTCAGATTTAAATATTGCATGGTGGTAAAAACAGGCATACCTTTGCAGTGAGGTGGAAAATGTCAGTTTAAATGGATGAATCAAGTTCATAATTAGTAATTATTACAGAACATGCATTCATAAATTACAGCCGTTAATCAATTTTGTACTGAAAGAGGTTATTTTTTATTGGCTATTAAAGCACCCTCACGCACATGCAGAGAAGTGATAGTTCTTCATGATAGAGAAGGTGTACACCAGGTTATTGGTGAACTTTTTACCTTGCAACAGTGAAGTATAGTTCAGGTGTGTCTCTCCAGTCCATTTGATTCATCATTCAGTCCCGACAAAAAAAGTCCATCTGAACTTTCGCTTTCGTTTTCTGAAGGACAAAGAGGGGGGGGGGGGGGGGGGGGGAGGGGGGGTGTTTGTTTAATTTATACTTTTTCCATGAGCCTGGCATAATTGGCAAAGCTGACATTGCATTGAGCAACTGATGGGGACCAGCATTCTTGAACTGTTTCTGGTAAATTTCAGTTATAAGTTATAGGAGCAGAATTAGGCCATTTTGCCCATCAAGTCTACTCTGCCATTCAATCATGGCTGATCTTTACATAAATTTTACGTAAATTTTGCAAAGCATATAAGGAAAGCAGACTGTGCAAAAACAAGGCATTAGTGCAAAACACATTTGAAAAAAAAAACAGAACGCCCATGGTAATGCCAGAGATCTCCATAGTGTTCTGTTGCTGAGGTTAGATTATGGCTGCGTGGGTTGGTTTAAGAACCTGATATTTGTAGGAATGTAGCTGCTCCTGAACCTAGTTGTGCACAACTTTGGGCTTATATACCTCCTGCCTGATTGTAGGAGTGAGATGAGGACGGCCCAGATGGTGGGGATCTTTGATGATAGTCATAAGGTCATGTGATAGGAGCAGAATTCGGCCATTCTGCCCATCTAGTCTACTCTGCCATTCAATCATGGCTGATCTATCTCTCCCTCCTAACCCCATTCTCATGCCTTCTCCCCATAACCCCTTACACCCATACTAATCAAGAATCTATTAATCTCCCCCTTAAAATTATCTATTCACTTAACCCAGCACCCTTTAGTGGCAATGAATTCCACAGATTCACCACCCTATGCTGTTGAGTAGGGAGCTCCAGGATTTAGACTTCACAGTAATAAAAGTAATTGATATTTCCAAATCAGGATGGCGTATGACCTGAGGAGCTCCTGTAGTGATATTCTGTGACTGTATTTTTTTTTAAGGCAAAGTCTGATGGATACCTAATAAGAAGTGGTTAGAAGGGGATGAGGATTTCATGTTACAATTAGATCACCAAAATATTAAAGGATGGAAAAGGCTTGAGGGGTCTCATGACCTATTCTTGTTTTTAATTCATGTGCCTGTAATGTATGTTGTACTTGTAACTATATTTTTATTTTATTGTGTAAAGTATAATCAAACCACTGAAGTGTTTTCCTGTTGATCCTCATTCATTTCAGTTTTACCAAGGCATACATCCTTGATATATGCTGCCATGATTACAAGGGCTATCATTTATACCTTTGGAATTCAGCTTTTTGGTCCACATGTGCACCAACATTTAATAACGTCTGGCTAGTCAATATATAAACTGTCTGACAGGCCGAGTCTCATCACTGTGAGAGCGAGAATATTCTTGGCTTCTGCTTCTCTCTTCAACAGTTTAATTGTCAGTCAGAAACTCACCGCTAGACAGCTAGCTTCAATATGATCCTCACCTATGATCATATCCTCACATATGATCCAACCCAGCTGTCCAATGCATGCAACCTTTACTGTTTAGCACATGTGGAGTCAGAGAGTCATCCACACCTCATTGTCCCAACTCATCCACAATGACCATTATCCAGAATTCAATATTAATCCCATCCCACATTCTTTTATACCCGAGTGATTAAAGTTCATCTGGACACTTCATAAAAGCTTCAACCACTCTTTCAGACTGTGCATTCCAGGTACATACCAGTGTCTGGATGAAGAAGATGCTCCTCTTATCTCTATGAAACCTCTTCCCCCTTACCATAAGTCATTGTTTTAGTTTTATCTATGTCTGACATGGGAAAAGATCCCTGCAGTCTACCCTATCGATGCTGCTCATAATATCATATACCACAATCATGTCTACTTTTAACTCCCTTTGCTCCAGGATGTTCAGATCAAGCTTTTCCAGTCTATTTCTCATGACTTAACTGGCCTGGTGAATCTCCTCTGCATTGTATCCAGCAATTATGTGTCCTTTTATAGCATGATGTATGCAGTACTCCAGACTGACTAAGAATTTAATAGGAGCTTAACTTCCCTATTTCTCAAGAGAGAAAACCTAACACTGTCATTGTTTATTAGCAGAGATCATACCTTCTAATCTGTTACTGAGACTTGAACTAACTATCTATAGTGGACACCTCCAAACAAAGTTTTCTCCAAAAAAATCTACAGATCACTGAAAATATAAGAAAACCAATGACTCCGAGGCCAGAATTCATGATATTAAGGTCCTGAAGCAACTGCGGATGTTGATTTACACCCAAAAATGGACCCAAAATGCTGGAGAAACTCAACGGGTCAGGCAGCATCTAATGAGAAACTCTGCTGTGCTACTCCAGCATTTTGAGTCTATCCTAATCACAGCAGATTGGTTCAGAGGACAGGCCGCATAATTCACATGCCTGCTATCAGACACCTGAAACAGATGTTTTAATTTGGTCTCCGTATGGGGAAGAGATTACTTGGCCTTCAAAATGAAAAAAATAATAATAATCAAGGATGTGCTCAAATCTTCCTTGAGAAATGTAACATCCTTATTAACTCTCGGAAATCCTAGCATATGAATGGGCAAAGTGGAGAAAGATCTTTCAGCAAGACATTGAGAACCTTGATGTTCTGGAATAACATAGTAGACCATTGTTCTACTGCTGAAGGAACTCAAGCTACCCATCAGCTTGCCTCATTAACCATCTCCTGCCCTATTTGCAAAAGTGTCAGCACTTCCCACATTTGTTTTATCATTCACATCAACACCCATAAAACTGAAGTGGAAGCAGGTTAACAATAAACCATAGGCAGTGCCTAGGAGGAAGTGTCCTGTGATGCAGGCATAATGTAAGAGTTATACTAATAATCATCAAGAAGGCACATTTCTAATTTAAAAAGAAAGTTAGACAAAAATGCTGGACAAACTCAGCAGGTGTGGCAGCATCTATGGAGCGAAGGAATAGGTGACGTTTCACGTCGAGACCCTTCTTCAGACCTTAATTCTTTCTAATTTAAAAAATCTCTTTAGTCCAAACAAGTAAAACTTACTGAAAAAAAATAAAGTTCCAATGCAAAGGTTTTGACTAAGTTATTGTCAATTCCTTGCAATGTCATCCAAAATAACAGTGACACAAAGTCAATATGTTATATTTTTGCAAATTATAACACCAAAACAGTAATAAATCGGAGACGTGTTCTACCAACTCAAACAACATGGTTTTTCTCTCGTCTCGATCAAAAACCTCATCAATCATCTCATCCACAAAGTCATCCATTAGCCACAATCTTATTGAATGTTGTAATAACCCTGGAGGGCTCTTCTATTCCCATGTCCCACCACATCTCCTGAAACCCAGGTCACTTTGCTATACTTTACCACAAAATGTTCCTTTCTATGTCCCATGAAAGTATCACCAATCAATTCCTATTAACCTTTACATCTGATGCTATCACAAGGAAAAACAAATGTACCCTTGAGGCATCTATTCGGTTCTTTCCAACCATAACTCTCTATCCAGCATTTTATTCTCAAGCCCGGGTGTGCATTGTCGTTTTACTGTGGTATTCTCAGGTTTAGAAACATAGAAACATAGAAAATAGGTGCACAAATAGGCCATTCGGCCCTTCGAGCCTGCACCGCCATTCAATATGATCATGGTTGATCATCCAACTCAGTATCCTGTACCTGCCTTCTCTCTACACCCCCTGATCCCTTTAGCCACAAGGGCCACATCTAACTCCCTTTTAAATATTGCCAATGAACTGGCCTCAACTACCTTCTGTGGCAGAGAATTCCAGAGACTCACCACTCTCTGTGTGAAAAATGTTTTCCTCATCTCGGTCCTAAACAAATTCCCCCTTATCCTTAGACTGTGACCCCTTGTTCTGGACCTCCCCAACATCGGGAACAATCGTCCTGCATATAGCCTGTCCAACCCCTTAAGAATTTTGTATGTTTCTATAAGATCCCCCCTCAAACCTCTAAATTCTAGTGAGTACAAACCGAGTCTATCCAGATTTTCCTCATATGAATGTCCTGACATCCCAGGAATCAGTCTGGTGAACCTTCTCTGTACCCCCTCTATGGCAAGAATGTCTTTCCTCAGATTTAAAGACCATACCCTATCTTGATTTGGCTTCTGCCTAATTCTCTGCAACACCACCATCACATCATAGCACTGAGACTAAATATTAGACAAAGTCAACAATGGCATTGCAATAAAGTCTTAGCTTTTCATACGGGTAGTGCCTCACAAATATTTTCATTGAATATGTATAATCTGTACATCACCCTCATAACATAAAAAATTACAAATCTAACCTAGTTTTTAGTTTTAATTTTAGAGATGCAGCATAGAAACAGGCCCTTCAGCCCACCAAGTCCATGCCGACCAGCGATCACCTGTATACTAGTTCTATTCTACACGAGGGACAATTTACAGAATTCAACAAACCTACAAAACTGCACATCTTTGGAATGTGGGATGAAAATGGAGCTCCCACAGAAAATCCATAAGGTCACAGGGAGAATGTACAAACTCCCTACAGACAGCACTCGTAGTTAGGATTGAACCCATGTCCTTGGCGCTGTAAGGCAGCAACTCTACTGCTGTATCACTGTGCTGCCCATGTAGTTTGGTGGAAGGCACCCAAGTCCTTCAGAGGACAGAATCTTCATTAATAGTAAGATTAAACGAGAACTTACCAGTTTGAATTTTGATCTTTATTTTATGAGGAGTTACTATGAGGGATTACGTGAAGAAGCCCCGCCTGGCGCATGCTCGGCATACTTCAAAGCAGCGGCGTGAAAAATACAGAACCAATAGCCGGAGTAAGATAGTAAGGCTTACATAGACTAGAACTACCAGATGATCATTTATATTATGAGGGTTGGGAGTGGAGGGCACGTAATTCCTCATCGTAACTCCTCATAAAATAACGATCAAACATCACACTGGTAAGTTATCGTTTAATCTTACTATTTTACTTCGGATTCACGTGAGTGACTACGTGAAGATTTTGAAGCTCTGTGATTTACATGCCGTAGATCATTCCATACGACACACTGCTTGAGTTTACACAGTAGTGAGTAAATAATATATATTGCTTGAAATTATCCAATAAATATTTTAATATTTTAATAATAATAATATTATAAATGAAGTAATAACCCCTCTATCCCTGGGGAAATTACAACAAATGATATGCAACAAAGCAAACAATTTGAACAGAACCCAACACAGCATGTGCAACCCTGGCACTGTGACAACAGGTTTATCATAAAATCTAGAAAAGTTCCTCTTTAGATCATCCTGCGGTCTCCAGAATTTGGTCGAGCGGCATGTCCTGCACCTTTGCCGCGGACATTGATACCGCCCTTGTGGAGTGAGATTTAAACACATCAGTGTCTACTCCAGTTAATCCAGAACCTGTTTATCCAT